>UELV01175972.1:721-19641 GCA_900490015.1 Megastigmus stigmatizans | reverse complement strand
ATTATTATTATTATTATTATTATTATTACAATTATATTATTATTTTTATTATTCTATTATTCTATTAATTATGATTAAAGAGTGCGTTCGATCGTATCCGCTGATATGGCGCGAGAATTAATGGCGATAAAATACTTTTGTAAAAGTACTACGTGCCGAAGACTTGCGAAGGTAATCATGTAAAATAATAACGACTATAAATAGGTCTTAAGCTCAGTCTATAAGCTAGACTCGTCGACAGTTTTAGATAGTTCAAGTGTGTGGGTGCGAGAGAGTGCGAAAGTGAAAGATGAATATAAAAAAATAATTGAATTACGAGTGAAAGGGAAACAGCGAGAGAAAGAGAGCGAGAGAGAAAGAAAAAAATAAAGAGTGTGTGCGACCGTCGATATTGAAGAAATCGAGTCGGAATAAAGCGTGAAAAGAGGGCGAATGGATGGTTCTTTAGAAACAAATGTTCGATCGACCAATCCGCCAAATCCGGTCCGTGCGAGAACTACTTATGTATAGATGCGAGAGCTGGGAAATAACTGGGATTAAAAAACAAAGCTGAGCAGAAATGTGAAATTAAATGCGAGTGCTATAGTATGTGGTCGCTGTCGCGATTCTCTCGCATGGTACATGAGAAAATCTATACGAGATACACACAAATACATAAAATGAAAAAAACAGGCACACGGATACGGACAAAACAAAAATCGCGAAAAGAAGATTCGATTGAGAAAGAAAAAATGTTTAATTACCACTAGTAATATTATTATCACTAATAACATAATAAATGTGCCATTTTTCGAGATGTTGGAATTTTTATTCTTTTTACCCACAGAATCCTTTAATTTCCTTAATTTTTTCACACTGCCTAATTTAGAACGAGCGAAAATGTCATTTGAACCCTTATTCTACATACTGGATTGGCGTTATCCAATTGTAATCTTATTTAAATGTACTTTCAAAGAGTAAATAAGGAAAGAGTCTGTCGAAATAAGCGTTATCATTATTGTTTTTTTTTTGTTTTTTTTTTTTATAAATTCACCGTCTTGTATACTCAAACTTTTGTATTTTATTATTTTTGTTGTCGATGAAGTTTTTATAACACTGTAAATTAGGTACCATTTTTATTTATTGATTTTTTTAATCGAATTATTTTAATATAAAATTTATTTATGTAAAATTATTATTTAATATAAAATAGAATATATAAAATATGGCACACTAAATAAAAATTCTCAAATGGACAATGTATGCGAAACTCGTTAAAGAAAAAATTAAAATCTTGATAGATTAAAATTTGTTCAGAAATAATTTTTTAATGATTGTGTGTAAAAAGCAAAGCTTGTAGATTAAATGCTAATCTTTTCTCTAGTATATTTTTCCGAATTATTGATAATTTTAGAAATTATAGTAGAAACGAAAAAGAAAATTATTATTGTAGAGTTGTATTATTGTGTACTCTTATTATTATAACTTTTATTTAGAGTTGTATTATTGTGTATCTTATTATTATAACTTTTCATCGCTCAAACTTTATTCCAATAATGATTAATGCAAGAAACCATCATGTGTGTACAAATATTCTCTCATACTAAAGATTCTTTATATATTGATCTTCTACAGTCTGGTTTCGATTATTTTGTAAATCTACAGTACAAAATTATTTATATTTTACATTTTCTACGCATACGTACTATCATTATCACCTTTTTTTATCATTATAAATTCAAAATCATGAATGTCTCATCGCTACATTTATATTTGCAAAATAAATACATTATAGAATAAAATTATTACAAATAAGTCTTCCCATCACTTCATATCACTAACCTTTGCTGTCGTATTGCAGACAAGAATACCACTAATAAAGAAGAGATACATTCATAATGCCCGCTACGCCAAATATATTTTACAATAATAAAATAGTGATAACGAAATCAATATGAAATTTATCCACACTTGCTCACTGCTTTAAAGCAGTTATATTCTTTTTCTGAAATACACAGACAAGTTACATGTATTATTGAATCGTAAAATACAATTACAGTATATTATCTTATTGATATATAATATACATATATAGTATTTTACATTTCGTAAATTCTATATTACAAGCTATATAAATTCTATAATTTATAAGTTATAAAATGTCACGCTTATTATAACAATTATAAATGCTTTACGAATCTTGGCGAATCAAGTCTATATGCATAAACAAATAGTACATGTATGATGCAATTTCCATATAATGTACGTACAACTTTGCTTATTGCCTAAGTGTTATTTACATTCATTAAAATAAGTTTTGAAAAGCAAATTATTAATTGTCAAACTTAAAAAGGTTCTATAAAAATAATGATAGTATTAAAAGATATATCTTGAACTTTGTTAACACTATTTTTTTTCTTACATAAAGAGCAACTTTTTCTCAATTTTGCGTAACGCACTAATGAGCATTTTCCACGTGCATGCAAAGCATAATAAAATACAAAAATTTGAAACGATCTTAAAGTCTCACGTGCAGTAGCTATGCGTAATGAGTTTCTCCACACACAGAAGGTCGATTGCAACACAGGCTCGTAGCGCACGTTCATATACCTGAACTTCGACCTGCGAGGCGATTCACCTCGACCTGATACATGAAAGATATTATAAAAAAAGAACGAAATTAAAGATTCATGTTGCAACCTAAATCTTAATTAGTTGTCTTAACTACATTCGAGTATAACGTCGATTTCTTCATGAGTGACTAAAATTTTTGTATACGGTTTAATGACATAGAACAGGATGAGCAAAACACCACTGGCTCGCTTTAAGATTCGTGTATAAAATTGCCGCCCGATAGGATCTTGCATCTGAGAATTTATGAACCAGGAAAAAGGTGGCAACTATTTTAAAAGAGCTTACTTGTAAATAAAAAATAATAACTTAACATAATCTTAATGTAAAACCTTGAATTTATTGTTCGTGATAATTTCCAAAAGTAGAAGAGTAAAAAGGATTAATCAAAGCGAACGATTGTATGCAAATTAATTTTTTTTATTCAATTTAAGATGCAACGTTTCGGGAGTTTATTTCACATTCCTCCGTTATCTACTAAAAATCCATTTCCTGAGGATACACACTGGATACAGTAAATTAAAATACAGTCTTTGAAATACTCGTACATAAATACAACTATTTAAAAGACAGTATTTGAAATACTTGTACATAAATACCGATATTTAAAATACAGTATTTGAAATACTTGCATTTAAGTAAAAATATTTAAAGACAGTATTTTTAAAAAATTTGTTTTGAAATTAAAAATTATATTTTAAATTAAAAAGAACGTGTTTCGCATAGTATTTAAATACACAAGTGATAAATGAATTCATCGTAAATGAATTTTATTTTATGGATTTTGGACCTGTTTAAATCATAATATATAGGTATTAATTAGATATATATCACAATACTAAAAGATAATAAAATTATTTAAGCGTGTTTTATTTCGCCTTGTTTTGTGTAAACAATAACACTTAGTGAGTTCCAATTTAAGTATCAACACCCGACGTACAGATTTTTTCCGTAAAATTCAGTTAGTCATCACAAGACAAATTCGTATGAATCAGAAATTTTTCGGACAAACTTTTTGCTTAACCAAAGAAGAAACCATAAATATCAACCATGAAAAATTTAGTACTTCCATGATCGAAAGTATTGCAGAAAAAGTATATGAAAAAAGATGTAAAAACAAAATAAAAGAATTGCAACTGTTATCGAATTTAAATTTAAAATATACACTTCTGGACGTTTGGTGTACGTATATTTTCATATTGATATATTACATCATTTTATTACCTTTTTTATGTCCATAAATACATGCGGATTTGAAAATGTTAGCCCGGCTTCGTAACTTTGATAAAATAAGGATAACTAATGAAACTAAATTTTATAATTTGTATAATATAATCGTTTACTTCGATCAATCCTAAACTTATGATTTCTGATAAGTTAAAGCTTGTTTTTAGGTATAATAAATTTAACATCAATCTTTACCTGAAGCAAGCTTACAATAATTAGTGACATTCTTCATTCACTATAATATAAAGTTACACGGGTTCTAATTATTTTAGAACACGTGTAACTGCTGGATTTTAAAATAATTAGCAAATACAAAGTGTAGTCACATACACAATCCAAACAAATTCACATGTTGGAGTGAATTTTAATTGATCTCCAAAAAAAATCAAAACAACTGGCACCTTTTTCTCGAGTACGTGGAAATTTTATCCACTAAACCAGTTTTACGAGATTCGTTATACACTCTCAGAAAATATGTTCAGTCCAACTACGCAAAAATCAGTTCGCTGTTCGTGACATTTAACTTGTCTCGTGTATCGCGTTTTTTGTCCGCCGCAACCGCTTATGACTCGAGATTCATGCGAATGGCGCGATGGATAACACTTTCGAAGAGACAAAACATCATTGCAAGCCACAACGAGTGTCTACATTATTTTTTTCTCGCTTTGTCGACGCTAAGACTTTCCATACTTCCTCGTTGCTGTGTGAATTTACGTATACGCGCGTGTTCCACTGTATTTGAATTTCAAATTGCGCGCCGGTGTCTTTTTAAAGTACCGCACGAAAACAATAACAAATGTAACTGTTACTTTTCGAGCGTGGAATCTGTTTTACGTAATTCGACGTTGTTTAACGGGGCTATCCTTTCCTCCTTTAGAAATGTTATAATTATTTTATAGTTATGCTACAAATTTACATATGTTTTCGCAACAATTGTTCAATCTAGAAAATTTATGAGAGATTTTAAACGAGAGCTCGTTTCATTGCTTGAGGAACAGCTTCTATGAATACCGTAAATACATTTAGGAATAACACATTAATTTTCTGCATTTTATTGCAATATCGTAAACGTAGTCTAATTTTTTATTCGAACACAATCGGTCAAGAATCAGTTTACAAAACTCATTGACAACCAACGATTCAGTGCTAAGAAATATGAATTTATAACGATAAATCTTATTGATTTATATTCAATCTACAATTTTATTCGTGTAAATGCTGAAGCTTTGAGAAAGACGACAGAAGACATTTTATCATTGAATGATTATTTTTACTATGCAAATGAATTAGTTTAAAACAATATTATATAGGAAAAGAAAAAAAATTCTTGTGAGCATGGAAACCAAACTTCATTAACAAAATAAAATCTTCATATCATAACTAATACTTCATTGATAATGTGTAGGTAATAACAAGTATTTAAATTATTAATAATTAATACACCAATCCTGACAGTAAATAAATGCAGGTTATCGATTTTTAAAAGACAATTAAATTACGAAATAATAAATTTATCACAAATCGATCACCTGCATTTATTTACTGTCAGGATTGGTGTATTAATTATTAATAATTTCAATACTTGTTATTACCTAAACTTTATCAATGAAGAAATTATGATATGAAGATTTTATTTTGTTAATGAAGTTTGGTTTCCATGCCCATAAGAATTTTTTTTTCTTTTCCTACATGTTTTAAATTAATTTATTCACATAGTAAAAATAATCATTTAATGATAAAATGTCTTCTGTTATCCTTCTCAAACCTTCAGCATTTATACGAATAAAATTTAAAAAGGGTTTGTGGCTCAAGGTTTCGTTACTTTCACTTCGATAAGCTAATTATGTTAATGAATAAAGGTGGGATATGGCTTTTGATTGTAGATTGAATTTATTAAGAATATGTAGAAAAAAGTGCGAATATTTATAAGGATGGAAATCTTTGCAAATTTTAATTAGCACTTCTTAAAATTCTTTGACTCCAACGATATTTTATCCCATTTTAATGAAGCTATTAAATAATCAAGTATTGCCGTAACACTGTATATTATTCTATCATTTACTACTAACTTGGTTGCTAGTTAATGAGTTCTATTTTTAACGTTAATTTTGTCAACACAAATTTTCGCGACACCATAACTTCCTCAATTTTTGAGATATTGTAAAAATTCATAGAGTTTACAAAGCAAATAAAGCAGTGCTCGTTTTGAACATGCAGTTGACTAAAAGTTTGTTCTTTGCCCAATTAGTATTATCATATGAATACTCAAATCAACGTGTCATCAATCGTTTTCCGAGCTGTAAAAAATTTAAACTAGCTTACACTTTTTAATAAGATCTTGTCGCGCCTAACTACCAATTTATCAAAGGTAAGCGCCCTTCACCGATCAGATCGCTATATTTGTCATATCACCTTATCTAATATTCGCATGTACAACAAAAGGCGACGAGGTAAAAGGATTTTATAAACAGGAGTGCGTTAAGTTAGTCGTTGTAAGTGAACTACAACTCATCTCAGGAGATATGTAAGGTGCCGAGTCTAGCCATAGAACGAGAGCAGTTTAAGAAAGAAAAGGCAGATTTTGAAGAAAATAGGAAACAGTTATTCGCATAAAGAGAGTTTAAGGATTTGTGCAAAAACAATAATTGTCAGAGGCACAAAGAACTGCAAAATAAGAAAATATGATGAATAGCGGGAAAATAGGTTCAATAAAATAATACTCAGAAAATGAATAGTGGTCCTAGTGGAAAAAAAGATTGAATCTATTTTTATAGGCTGACAAAGTAAAAGACGAGAAGAAACTTCCACTGTTTGCTGAAGCTTACAGGAAAAAAGGCGTGACTCAGATATCTGTGCATATCCAATTTGTCGTCCATCAAGATGTTCTAAAAGTTAACGATCTTGATGGCTAATATTCCTCCTTATTGTACTATCGGTCACATAAAATAAGTCAAGGTCACAAGACCAAATCAGTGGGTCCAGCGGTACCCAAAACACGTAAGTAAATAAATAACGCAGACAGTGAACTTAACAAACACCTGATTTCAATCGCAATACACTCTTCAATATTCTTCAAATGCCACACACACTATTGAGTTGATTCGCCAAGAATTTCGGCAGCTCCACGTCGTGATATAAACGAGATCACGTCACTCGTGTGTCTTTAGACGATAAATAAATTGCACAGTCACTGGGCCCCTACTCCGTAAGGACATCAATTTATTATAATTACGTTTCTCTCTTGTGCACAAAAGCACTTGAATCAGTCAAAAGTATACACATGTCATCTCTCTATCACAGCCAGATATCAAGTAACATCACGGCACGACAGGAACCAGATTTCGAACATTTTTATTCTTTCAAAAACATATTTTATTTGTACTTTTCGAAGTTCTAAGTTTAGAAGTAGATATTGGTTGTCATAAAACGAATGAATGTCGAATTACTAAAAGAGCGTTCGGAAATGGGGTCCCGTTCGAAAACTGGTACCGTGGCGGTATTGATATGCTTGGAAAGTAAGTGCCCTCTTTGAATCTGTCGCAGCGCATACTTAGTGAAAACGCTTGGTGTTTTTCTTTGTTTTCGATAAAACCGATCAAACGTCGATGCACGAAAACACATTTTTTTGCTCTTGTTCTTTCGTACCTTTTACGCATCGCATCGAGCGGTTGCAATTAAGCGTTCGCAAAGCGCACATCGACTGCTCAGATCCTTTCTTGCCTTGGTTTTTTTGACCTTGAATACTGCCCTTGTCTGCGGGCTCCTTAAATCATCACGGCCGAGTTCAATATCTCCTACTTCTTGCTCTGAGAACATTCGAGAGTCTTAAACCTTCGTGGATATTCTGGGTGCACGAAGCTATCGACAGTCATTGCATGAGCCTTCGTTATCATTCTGTTCTTTTCCTTAAGAGATGATTTTTAATAACTCCTGAAATACAATAAAAAGCACGTCAGTTAAATACAGTATTTCGACGAATGATTGTGCAACATCGTTTTTTTTTTTCAACGATAACTGAGTTATCATTTTTTTCTCAATAAATTAATTATTGCGTCTGAAATGATAGATTTTTATATTTAAAATGGAATAAAACGAATGCTTGACTTTATTGCGCAATTGATGCCCAAAGTACTGAAAAAGGAAGCTAGAGACTGATGACTAGAGTCATTTTTCTAAACGTGTGTAATAATATTATACATCGAGTATTTGCTTACTATGAAATATGAATATTGTACAATTTTTTTTACAATACATAATTAGATTCTTAAGCTATTTAATATATTAAAATAAAAAGAGTATAAATATAAAATATATATATATATATATACATTATTTCTGATTATTAAAAAAGCATTATTCAAAGAGCATTTATATGTAATTAACTAATTAAACAATAAAATGGAATAATTGAAATTTTACGCTGCAAGGGTATAGCGTGCAATTGCAGCTAGTTAATATATTAAAATGAGAATATCTAACTATGTAATCAGAATAAGTTACGTACGTTTAAATTAGCATCCAAATGATTAAAATCATACATGTACAAATTAAAATCACAAGTATCTACATAAAAAATTTGATCGTATTACTTTGAAATTACATTCAAATTTTTAATACTTCGAATAATCCTTCTTGATGCATTAAATGTACATCAGACGAAGGCAAACTTAAAAAAAAAGCAACTTATGCAAAAGCAGAAATTACTTTTTGTGATAGATCTGAATGCCACACTATTAATGTCAATTTCTTAACAACTTCGATAATGCATTCCCTGAATCAATTATAATATTAAGTAAAGATGATAAAAAAGAAATCTACCTTTTTCATTAATCAGAGTGTAGACACTTTCCGTTTCAGCGTGATATATACGAGAATTCGAAGAACGACGAAATGAGCGAAGAGAACCCAGACATTTACCCAGTAATTGACCTCAGACATGGCTAATTCTTTAATTAAAACCTTTGGTATCCGGTACTGACAATATCCCATATCCTTTACTGTAGGACACAGCAAATTTGGCCTGTCAAATCCGTAAACTGCGTGTACCATCGCTTCCACTGCGTACCTCAAATAACTGACGTACGTTACGTAATACATATATCGGGGCATGTGGTCGAAGAGCACGAGTATTCCGGCGAAAGTCAGAAAAGCACAAGTGATTATGGAACCTAAGAAGGTCCCGTTAACGGGATTGAAGACCGTGCCCAGAAAGAGGCCGAAACCCTCGGCTACGAGAGCTACTAATATCGCTACGATCAAGAACATAAAAAATCGGTCCACGTCTGCTGGCTGACTGCTGAGAAAGTAAGCTGTGACTGAGTATACTATGACAAAAATCATCTGAGTGGGTATATTCGATAGCAAATAAGCAGCGTAATAAGTCCTCAACTTGTACCAATTATTAAACTGCTCTTTTCTGAGAACTGGCAGTTCCGAAGGAAATTTCAGAACCGCTGGCATCATACTGGTGTAGCACAAATAGACAGAATTGACTAGCATAAAGCAGACGTTACTAATGGTCTTGGAACCATCCGATCCAGCGTTCGCGTACATGAGGCCGAACAATATTCCCACAAGGATGTGAAGCACCAGCTTCAGATGCGTCACGGTCCAGTCTCTGAGTAATTGAATGACGCAACGATTCAGTAGCACCAAAAACCTTGAGAACTCGGAAGGTGGTTGTATGAGCACTGTCGTCTTGCCCTCAGCTGAATACTTCAATATACTGTCCGAGTGGTAGAGTATACTTTTTGCGGGTGCACTGGTTCTCCAAGAGCGATCTTTAGCAGCTGCAGCTAGACGACTGTTGAAATCACCGTATTCCTTGGTGACAACTTCGATAATGTAATCCGCGGGATTGTGGTACTTGGGGCAAATCAGACCGAGTTTCTTCAGGTATTCGACGGTATTCTTTGCGTCCCCTTGATACACGCAAAGTCCCTCCGCTAATAGATATATGTGGTCAAACATCTCGTAGATTGTGGCACTGGGCTGGTGAATGGTGCATATGATGGTTCTGCCACCTTTGGCTAAACTGTGAAGCATCGCTATGCACTGGAGTGAAGATGACGAATCGAGACCTGTTGTAGGTTCATCCAGGAACATTACCGGTGGATTATCCACCAGCTCAAGAGCAATACTTAATCGCTTTCTTTGCCCTCCGCTCAACCTGTCGCAGCGTGTATCTTTCGTCTTCATCAGATCTAAAATTTCTAGCACGTCGTCGATCACCATCTCTTTAGCCTTGCGATTTAGATTGTTACCGAGCTTCAATTCAGCTGCCATGAACATGACTTCTTGAACTGTGAATAGAGGATGCAGCATATCATCCTGTTGAATATAGCAGGATTCTTTTCTGTACTGATTCCAGTCACGTTCGGTGGTCTTCGATCGAAACTTCAGATTGCCGGCCACATTATTCTTCTGGAAGCCGGTAAGTATGTTTAGAAGGGATGACTTACCAGCCCCTGACGGGCCCATTATGGCAGTAAGCTCCCCGGATTTGAAGCATCCATCGACTCCTTTAAGTATTTGTTTTTTAGGTTTGCGAAAACCCAAAGAAACCTCATAGGTTACATTACTGAATTCAATATCCAAGGACCCGGACTTGGGTAGGTTGACGAGTACTGCTCGCTGTATCATATTTACTTCTGTGTTGATAAATCACTAATGATCTAAATTGGCGTATGATTCTAAGAACTGACCACAATGCACGAAGAGGGACTGACCTCTGCGTCAAGAATGAGTGAAAGATCGTATGTAGTTCATGTGCTAGAGCTCACGCTTGTAATCACCTACTCTACTAAATCACTATTTTCTTTATAAAGATCTTTTGCAAAGGTCTTGCCGGGTTTTGATGAAAATCAAACACTGACACCCGTCACACGCTAGATTCATTAGAATAAGAAGTTGCCGAGTGAATATTTTATTCGAGCTTCTTTATTTACGTAAGTGGTAATGAAGTGAGGCAGGCATAACAAACTTGTCACTTCTTTTGTTATGCAATGGCAAGACAGCAAATGCAAGGCCTCCTCATGAAATTATCTTTCGTCTTCGTGTGTACTGTTACGTGTTCAATAGCCGTTGCGCAAGACGTTACGATATCTAACGCTTTACGAACATCCTTCTCTTCCTTTTTATTAAAATTTTCTAATGCAACGTGACTGTCAACATTGGCGAACCTTTCCAGTTGCGTGCCTTGATTCACAGGTTCAGTGTGGGTTTTTCATCAGACAACAGTACTGAAATAAGAAAAAAATTATTAGAAATTATGGATTCAAGTTTTTCACTAATTAATATTTATTTACACAAAAGTCTGCACGGCGTATGAGGAAGTGCAAGCTGAATTAATATTACGAAGCAAATCAAAGGATATTTTATTGCATTGTTTGACCTAATAATATAATGATTTCTATTAAAGTGAGCAATGCCGTTAATCTTTTGCTGACAATTATTGACATGATGAATGACCGCGACAAAAACTTGTCGCCCTATATTTTTTGCCTTCCCTTCATGTGTGTTTGATTACCAGTAAATAAATGTCATAGATTAATAAATTACAAATAGAAAATTTGAACGTATGTTAAGAATAAACAAAAACAGTACCAGATTCTTTACAACTATTTAAGGGGTAACATCACTCTAGCGGCCGAAAAAAAAGCCTAATTTTGACAATTTATTTTGGGAGTGTGGGAAAAGGAATAGTATTTCTTTTTTGAGGGTTCTTTTAACACATATTGAAGTATGAAAAAAATATTTTTTATTATTATTTTAATGTAAAATGCCGGCGATACAGCTAATCTCCAGAAAAATGTTTTTTGAAAGGTGCTCTGCGGGCGAACAAATTTCTCGGAAACTATGAGAGCTGGACCAAAAAAACGAAAATTTTTTAAAACTATTATATGTACTATTATCTAGAGAAGTACGTAGGATTTTTTAATTATATTAATTTTTGTAGAAATGGTGCACTTTCGAACAAAACGTATAAATTTTTGGCCAAAAAAGAGCAGTAAATTGTTTACAAAGAAAACAAGAAAACAAAAAAAAATCAATTTCTTGAAAATTCTAGAGTGGCGTTAGAGGCTTAGAGGCTATTGTGGAATCATATTTATACTCATAAATTTTCATGCGCAGTTAAATTTAAAATGGGAAAATATAGTTTTTAGACCCGAAACTGTATGCATATGGTGAAATTACTGATTCAAAAGTAGGTATTTAACGTTGCTTTGTTAAAAAAGTGCGCTATAAAAAATTGACAATTACATTTTTTAAATAAATTTCTGTATGTTAAATAATAAATATTTTTAGTATTAAGACTTAATATTCATCAATAAAATATTCACTTGTGTAAAAGGATTTCTGATGATGAGTCTGTGCCGCAAGTCAAAGATGACAACTTTTTTAAAATAAAATTCAAGCTCTATAAACTTTTTCTAAGACTGTATACTCAAGTGTCGTATTCATAAAAATATCTGACAAAGAGATTCTTTCAAGATCCGTAACGAAAATGTGATAACAGCGCGATATCAACACATAAAAGATAAACATAAAAGCCAGAGGTACTTGCATTAGCCAACGTGGATGTGTTTATTTGCAAGACGAGGGACACATATATTATATGAAATACAGTTGAAACAATATCAAGCGGCATTCTACAGAAACTATTTTTAAATCCTACACTTTGGCCGTGACTATCTCTGTTGTTGGTTCTTTTTGATACATAAATGCAAAGAAAGGGAGAGATAAAAAAACGCATTCATCGCACAATATTGTCATATATGTAACACTCGTGCTTTAGATCATTCAAATTTTACAAGCAATAACGTTGAGCCTGTGAGACACTAAACAATGCCTAATGTCATGAGCACTAAATAAATTCAGATGATTTATCGAAATACTCAGTTGTATAAAATCAATTAAAAAATATTATGGAATGTTATTGATTTATGATTTGAAATCTTACTTAAGCAAAATAATTTTCGGCAACCAATTAAGGAAATGCACTGTATAATATTGCTAAGAAGCACAATTTCCTTATATGAGAATTGGATTGGATTATAATAAAGTGATTCGAACAATATATGTAGTGTGAATATTATTTCTTTACATGGGTCTCTTACCGCTTAAATGAAGTAGATGCGGCATACGTATGTAAAGTATTTCATCAAATCACTCTTAGACTCGAGAGATGTTCACTAAGCGAGCGCACAACAAGATATAAAATACCAAACACAAGATTTTGTATCGGAGCGCAGGGAGGAAAATAATCATTGGAATGGCGAGTACACCGAGTAGGGGATCGAACTGGCCAATGCAAAAACAGATTTCAAATCTTGAGGAAATGAGTTGAATCGTCTACTTTTTGTATAAAATCAATCTGGAGAAGCTTTGTCTTAGATGTCTGGGCAAACTGTCATGTGCGTGTCAATGAAACAGTAAATCACCACTTAACGTTATTACGGAAAAAATATCGTGAATAAAAAGTACGTCATGCAAGCTTTACATAATCATTTATAACTAGTTGGCAGCAAAGATTAAATAAAATTGAAAATTCCTTTTAACGTCATCTTCAATAACTGATAAAGTAAAGAAGAATGTATTAAATACGTTAAATGATAGGACCGCGAATGATATTTTGAATTCAATATACGAAAATTTTACTGCAGTAGAATAAAAGCAGTATCTCTCAGTTTTACGTCAATGTGTACTTATCATAAGCAAAAAATAAAATTTTAAGTTTGCAGTGTGGTATGAGCCAAGAGCTAATCAACCTTAGATAAGTATATGACTTTTCTTGAATTGGAATGATGATTATTCGAGTAATTATTAAATATTAGTGAAAATGAATATGCCATAAAAAAATTTTAATGAATGCATTTTCGTTCAATAGGTAAATTATTTATTATTACAAATTTCTCGGTTATTAAACATAATCTACTTGTGTTTCTTAAGATATCATTGGTATATAAATTATAAATAAGGAAAGCACGACACAATCTTTACATGTGCGATTTGAAAAGTTGACTCAAGTATTCATAATATTAGTCTCGCAAACGTGGGCATTAGAAATGTATCATTAACAAATATAGGTAAACCAATAGAAAATACACACGTGAGTATGTGACCCCTATTTGTTTTGTTGATTAATTATTTGCTAAATTCTCGCCGGCTAGTTAATGGCGTATTTGCAAGGGTCGAGGGCGTTGACGCGTATTGGAAATTTCAGCGAGTTTGTCGAAATATGTGGCGTTTCCGCGTCGTAGGCTATTCGAATTAGACATTATTAAGGAAAAAATTTTCTGAAAATTGGCACATTCCTTATAGTATCATTTAACAATATAATTCAATGCATATTAAATAAAGTAGTGCGATAAAATATATAAATCTTTAATTTAAACTGAAATTTCTCAAGAAAATTATTTAATAACTATTTATCTTAAAATATTAATTTTTCTTAAAGATATAAAAATAATCGTCGGAATACGTTAATTAGCACTTATGATGGGAGCGTAATTCTTGGATTACAATATTTTCTTTTACGGTAACTAAAAAGCTTTATCAAGTAGAATCAAATATTTTGAAATTATTATTTATTTGGGGTCATGGTTTACTCTAATATCCGTCAAACTTTAATAATTGCTTTGTAAATTTTGAATAAATATTGTACATAGTGATCGAAACAAAAATATTTAGCTCTATTCTGCTTCGGCAAAGTAAAATCTCGATGAAAGTCTTATATACATTTTGCAGCGCAAAAAGTAGATGAATAATATTTTCCTGCAAAGCTTACCGAAGAACGTGTATAGCGCAGCGAAAGAAAGAAAAGCAAAAAAGAAAAAAAGCGGATGTGTAAACAAACGCGCATTCTGTGGCGCCGCGAGCCGAAAATTTTCTTTTTCCGCGTTGCGCGCGCCGCCTTTCAGCGTCGCATTTGCAAACTTCACGAGCGATCTCTCGAGATTTACGAGGGTAAAAGTGTCCGGGGGCGGAATATCAAAATTCATCGGCTGCCGGCTGGCTACCGCTGGTTGTCATTCGCGATGCAAACGGCCGAAACGATTTTACGATGACAAAACGAGTGCATATATATATATATATATATACGTATACATCGGTATACGTATGTGTGAGAGCTCGTGCGTATTTGCGTAGATGTGTGTGCGTGAGATTGGAGGGCGACGACGCGACGCGGTTTATTGCTCGCTGTCGCGGTCGATTGTGATTAGCAAAAGCCGACTCGTAAAACCTGCCGAGGCTGCGCGACGACGACGTCGCCGATACTGACCGACCGATCGCATCACGCTCGGAAGCTACGGCCTTTGTCGGCGAGAACAAAAAACGAGGAAAAAGCAGTGGCCGCGCGTGTGCATTGGGACGCAATCCGGAACGCTTCAAAGTGTGCCTCGAGGATTTTTAAGGGATCGCTACTGTTCGTCGGATTGTTTTTTTTTTCTCCATTTTCTTTTGTTTGTTTTCTACTGTTGACTGACACTTAGCCTATTGTTTAGACTTGCGAGATACAATTTTTAAAATCTTTATTTACGAGTGATAGATAAGTCTGAAATGAGATATTGTCGACGAAATGAAAATTATATTCTAGATTTCTGTGGCGAAATGAAAAATATAATCTAATTTTACACTTATAATACGCTATTATTCTGATTAAAGCAGCATCTGCTGCTTGATATTGCAGTAACGGCGATTTTTGAACTATTACAAGCAATTTTTATAGCTCCGGGACAAGGCCTCATAAATATATAGCGTGTACAGTTAATGAGAAAAGAAGCGTCAAATGTTTGCAATATAATTATTGAGCAATATGGATTTTTTTGCAAAAAGAAGAAGCCGCTAAACTATTATGTTATATTCATCGTTAAAACCAAGTGGTTTTTGTATACTTTTTACACATCGGAATGTGACAGAAGAACTTATGCTGCTATTGAAAGAAAGCATTAATATAATGTTAAAAATAAAGACTGAGGAATCCTTTCAGATTTCTGCAATTACTTCTTTTCGATTTAAGGATATTTTAAATTAAATCTCATATTTATTTTATTAAATCGTCTAAAGGGAGAATTCGGATTGTATTGCGTGGATTTGAATATGTTGATATCTTAGTTTCCAGATTGTACGAGATACTTATCATTGATTACGGTTTCTGATAGAATATAAGTATACGGTATAATTATAGGTAAGTAATAATATGAAATACCATCGAATATAATGCTCAGGTGCATTAGATCGCTGAAGATAATGGACCTCAGATACATGTGTATGTACCGTTATTGCACGAGTATACGAAAATCCATTAAGCAATGCGCTCCCAAATTGCCTGGTATAAATATTTATTTCACGAGTCCTTGTGACTTATCATTGTACCTTATTGCATTTCTGGATTGTTACTCCTGAAGTAGAGACTTTTTACTTGGGTTATCTAACAGGAGTTAATTTTATTTAAAATTAATGCTTTTGCTTAAATTATCTACGTAAATTACTAATTTGAAGGGAAAACCTCTCTTTAGCATTTAATACGCATTTGCGGCTGCACAGTTCTCAACTGATTACTTAATTTATGTAAATTCTAGTATGTGCCAAAAAAGAGATCTCCTATAATTTAAATTAGTAATGTAATTTGAAGCGACATTTGTTAAAGTAATATATTTAGTGATTAGTCATTTCGTACTCGAGCATATGTTGGAATTTTAATTTTTAATCAGAATCGCTTACAGTATGATTTTTAAAAACGATACCTTAGATTATTGTACAATCAAAACAATCAAATGAAATGATTACAGCATAAAAGCGATTACAGAATTATGATGTTATAAAACAGAATATATGTATAAGACATTATATATGAGAACACGTAACGCGTTTCAATGAACATGTCTCTTCGTATTTTTTAAATACACACCACTGATTCATTATATTACTCGAAAATCAGTCTTTACCGAGTTCTCTTTTTTCTTGAATACAACACGTGTGTTTGAACGTGTGAATAGAAATAAAAACGTCACTTTCGATTAGAAAAATTGAAATGCTTATGAGCTTTAATTTCATATCTAATGATCTACGAGTTTTTTCGGTAGCTGCTTTTGACAGCCTAACTAGAGGTTGCCATATGAGGGCCATATTTAAAACGGCAACAGTTTCAACTCGCATGATATGCTATGCAAATTTTTAATATGATTGAAATTATACCTACTATAATTTTCAGTAAAATACTTTTTAAAATGTACAATTTTACTCAACCTAACAGAAAATTATAGCCAAGGACTTCGTATTTGAAATCAATTTCTCTACTTTATTTGTTTATATTGAGGTTGTTATAATAAATTATTATACAATCATTGCCTTAACTGTTTACGTATATGTAGCGTTAAAGGTTCAGTTTTAATACCATTACTTGTTCGGGTCTCGTATCTCACGATTATTAATTATATTAATAAGGATTAGCAAAAAATTCAATAAAAAACTTAATTACTTGTTCCAATATAAATAAAAAATAACATAATTTTTAAAACTTATATTTTCAAAAGTAACCCAAGAATTATGCAAGACATTTTAATAAATAATTTTAGGTATAATAAATAATTGATAGGTAAATGATCCTTACGAACCGAAAGACTTTTTATTAATTAACCTTACTTATCCGTTTTCGAGGTACAGAAGGATACGCATATACACACATCCAGCAAACAATTACCTTGAAATATGGTGTCTCTTCGATATCTTACAGATATTTTAAAGATATCTTATTTTATATTTATTTAATTACATTTATTTTACATTAGTTCAACATTTATTTATGAAAAGAAAATTCTCAAAAATATTCATTTCTGCTTCTAATGACGTGAAAAAATGTTTTGAAGCATTATTGGAAAAAAAATTTTCATCGATATAAAACATCTTCTCTAATGAAACCAAATGAGTATTTCTATGTGTATGTACAACGATTACGTCAAAATGATTAGAGGTTAAAACTAATTTAGCCTTTAAGTTTATCGTTTCGGAACAGAAATTGAAAGACCGTTGATACATACATAAATATATCTGCAAGACCTTGAACTCAATTAAAAAAAATAAGAGTAGTGTTGCTCCATATGCGACAACTTTGATCATAGCGTTACAGTAATAATGAACTAGCGTCGTACAAAACTTTTCCTTATCAATATGCAACAATTCCATTAAGTCTTTGTTCTCGGCAGGCGATTACATTTTGCGATTGTCATCGAGTAAATTATGTTATTACCTAAATTATTGGGTCAAGGGTTAGTGAGATTCGAGCACAATTGTTCGTCATCGAACATTCAGCCACTGAATTTGTAGCAAATGTTCCGATTTCAGTAGGTAATAATAAGAGATTGGAAATCAATTTTTTTTTTTCATACATCACGACGAGACAAGATGTTTTCAAAAGCAGCCATGAAGGTCAATGTTAGTTCGATGGTCTAAGGTCGAGGATGCACAGAGATAAGTTTGATTATTTCGCTATTTATGTCACACTTTAATATCTGCGTGTAATTGGACTTCTGATAACTGATTTGGATATATAATGCGGTCAAATTGCATTGAATACAACTTTAGACACTAAAATTATTTTGTAACTTTGTATGGAATATTTTACGTTCCATTTATAGAATAAGAGATATGTCGAAAACGCACATTTCTTCAGTTCTTTTCTGGAATTACGATTATACGAACGCGATTAACCAAACTTACTTAAAACTTGATACGATGCATCATAGCCAATGGTTATTTATTGGGTTGGCTTTAATATTAATATTTCAAAGAATTTTCAAGACTATTTAACATTGTTCGCTCTTAACTTTCTGCTTTATCAGAGAGGAAGCTTTGTGTCGATGAAAAAATTGTTTTTCCCAAAAAATGTGGATGTATGTGTATGTTTTATACCTATATGTTTATGTATGAATACCTCTATATCTTCAAAATGGATAAACCGATTTTCAAGTTTAAAAATTGATTTTATTCGTTTTTGTGAATTAGGGGCTGATATATACATTTTAAGATTCACCGATTTTCTTTTGTTTCATTTAAGAAAATGACTTTTCGATTTTTAGTTT
>UELV01175970.1:0-11248 GCA_900490015.1 Megastigmus stigmatizans | reverse complement strand
GGGGGGGGGGGGCGCTATAAAGCCGCGATAATTCAACGTAGCGGCGCGCAGTACACTTAATAAAGAGGAAGAGGGTAAAACCGCGTGTGCTGTTCGCGTGCGTCTTTCTCTCTCCTTTCATCAAACTTTGCCTTGCTATAAAGCGACTACAACCACCACCTCCTTCCCTCCTTCCCTCCCTCATGCGAAAACGCGCAGTCCACCGTCCCGTGTAATTGCAACAAGATCAGGCGCATAGCACAGGATGGGAGAAGCAGGCACTGCTTGGATCAATCGAGTTTAAACATATAGCACCCGAGATTTTAACGAGTTTTCTCAACGCTTCCCCAACTTTCGCGACCACTTCTTCTCCCTGTATTCTCTCTCCCTCGTTCCCCTGCGCAATCCCAGTTCTCGCTAGCCTATACATCCTCGTTACTTCCGCTCGAGCGTTTAATTTCGGGAATAGGCCACACGCGCGTGCTCGCCAATTGCGGCGCACATATATTCATCACTCTCCCTGTCTCTCCCTGTGTCTCTCTCTCTCTCTCTCTCTCTCTCTCTCTCTCTCTCTCTCTCTCTCTCTCCCTCTCTCCCTCTCTCCCTCTCTCTCCCTCTCTGACAGTGCAACGCGTTCAGATCTCTTCATCGCCAGTGAAAGCCCAAAAAGCCGAGGACACATTTCGAATGCGCTATGGCCGAACGAGGCACACCACGCGCTGTAAGCTGCACGCGGCCTGTGGTCATTACGCGACTACCGACGTTTTGTGCACTGACCTATACACAAAGAGCAGAGGCTGGCAATATGCGTACGTGCAGAGCGAGAGAGAGATGTGTAAATGTGTCGGAAATTTAGGGTTCAACGAGAGCGTGCTGCTCTGTATTATACGAGGAGTGAGAGAGTGAGAGGGGCGGGGGGGTACAAAAATTAGGAATGGGAGGCAGGCGCTCGCGCTGGAGCTGTTCAACTGATTTTGTCGAGGGTTATAAATAGGCTACCGGCATGTCTGTGGATACGGTGGTGCGGTGGGAATCAATGGGAGCACCGAGTGCCAGAGGGAGGTAACGAATGAAAATCGGAGCGGCATTTACGCGCCTCTGTGCAGTTTCGATCTTTTCAAGGTGAGGGCCGAGTTTATTGGGACGCGGATAGCAGAGAAACTTTTTGATCGTATAGTAATAAAATTATGCTGGACTGATAAGGAATGGAAGTTTTCAAGCTACTTATACTCCGTCCAGGCCTGTATTGTAAATGGAAAAAAATAATAAGATTTTTGTTAATTTAGAAAATTAAAGTAATCCCTTGTAACTGTCTTTCTTTATTTGGAGCAAATGTACCTACAATATTTATTGAAATCCGCGCAAAAAGTAGAGCACAAGAGCAACTCTATCAATACATCTGTCTAGATCTTCAGTCAATATGTGCAAACAGCTGAGAGGCCGTGGCGACAAAAGTTAACCGCACACACAGCGCATCGATCGCGTTCATCGAAAACTCGAAAGCAATAACGCTAACGCGATTCCGTCTGACTTTGTATTGGGACAGAACTCGATTACGTGTATATACGTGCTGTGGTCTCTGGGCCAATTCGAGTCAATACTTTTCAGCTTCTTGATTCGAGTGTCGAATGCGTATTTCATATACACAGACGACAGGCGTTAAAGCATATATATAGCGGCTAGTTGACAGTTTTATCTGTCCATTCGAATACTTTTATTGTGTAAAGCATGAGATTCGCCGCTACGAAAGTGTCTACGAAACTTTATTTCCCTCCACCTTGTACACATACACACACATATATTTACACGCGTATATGAGACGGGAGCGTATTAGTCGCCGAGCGTTGTAAATCAAAAAGGTATTGGCGATATATGTATTAAAAGCCAATGACGACAGAATTCTTTTAACCTCTTGAATTTTAAGCGCCAACGCAGCAATATAACGTAGCCAGGCCACCGCATGCCGAGTGCTCGGTGCAGCTGCTGAGCGCAGGAAAAGGAGCCGAGAGGTGCAGGGGGAGGGGCGACGACGACTACGACGATATCGAGTTTTTCTCAGCTGCAGCCAGAGATAGAGAGAGAAAGAGAGAGGTAGAGAGGGAGAGAGAGAATGAAAGAGAGACGTATAGTCGCGGCGAGAAAAGGCGCGAGGGAGATGTGCGAGAGAGAGAGAGAGAGAGAGAGAGAGAAAGGAGCGAAAGAAGAACGGCAGATAAAGAGAGTGATGAGTAGAGAGACATGTAGTCAGAAAAGAAAGGGAGGACTCGAAGGGGAGGGGGTAGGGGAAGGAGAGCGAGAAAATTGGATAAGGGAGTGGGAGGAGGCGGAGGAGTAGGAGAATTGCAACTGCGCTCGCTGCTTGCGAGAGAGAGAGAGAGAGAGGGAGAACAAGCGCGGCTGGGAGTGCCATTGCGCAGATGGCCCTCTGTTTAATGGCGCAACTCCGGTAATGCCGTTTGTCTTCTACATCCGCGTAATAGATTTTCAGCGCGCGTGCGTTCGTTTAATCTTTCCCATGACTGCCGCCGCCGCCGCTACCGCCGATTCCTCCTCTGCAGCAGCGCTTGCCCCTCGCGGTCGCGGCTCTGTTTGATCTGACTTGTCTTCTCTCTCCCGTATTCTCTTTTTTTTTCTTCTCTCTCTCTCACTCTTTTACTTTATATTATACGTGTACCTTCGGTAAGGCAAAAACCGATGTCGGCACCTCAAATGTTTAACAACGGGCGATACGCGCGGCAAAGCTTTTACGGATTCACTGAACTGAGCAGCTTTGACTTTTATTGCTAGACATTATACTTGTTATAGGCTTTCGTTTAAGCATGTCGATTTTATTTACGTATTTCTCGGTGCTTGATATGTTAATTCTAATGCAATAGAAATTCACGACACTGAAGCCAATTGAACAATGCACTATCGATTTGAGTATATAAAAAGATGTTTAATATAAAAAAATTAGCCTATGTTTAATATATGGAAGTAGAAACAGACGAGAACAAAAAGATTTAATTTAGCTTTCTCGTTTATGCAAGGCAGTCAATTTTTTGCAAATTTGATATTTTTGTATACTATAATAACGTAGACTGTGTAACTTTCCTTTCTTATTTTCATCTCGCCTCGGTCCTCCTTTTCATAAAATTGGGGTAATGCTTGATGAATAATTATTGCTTTAAAAAAGTACCATTAAATAACTGTAACTATTATAAAAAAAAAACAATTCATTGAAAATAAAAAAGTTCATTGAATCTCAAAAAATGTGTCAAATCAGTTTATTTATAGAACTTTTTATGGATAATTAGGACAAATAGAATAGTTTAATTCGACTATAGTTATTTAGTGTATGTTTATATCTACGCTGCTTGTATGAATCAAGTACAAATAACACAAGAAATAAAAAGTGCACCGACTTTGCCCATCAAAACCTTGGAATACCTTCATGTCGTACAATACGTCACAGTGCTTATAATATATCAGAGAGATTTATACCCTTCTATCTCATTTCGCACTCATGACGCATAAAATATGCGGCGCGTATCAATTTCTGTATCTCCTTCAGATGAATCCGCAGCGCGTTTGTATTTGGCAAAGACTCACAATGGGGCGAGGGAAAGGCGGGAAAAATCTCGTCAACAATAGCTGCTGCTGCTGCCGCTGTTCCAAATGTATACGCGTTTGTATGTAAATAGCGCCTCGCCAGCAGCGACGCGCTTAGCTGTCGAGCCGCGGCGAGCACATACGAAACGCGAGATGTGGAAAGCTTATATTTCAAAAAGCACAGTAGCGAGAAGGACACGGAAAACACGATATTATGACCGATGCTCGACTGTTCGCTGCCTTTTTTCCTCCCCCCTCCCTCCCCTCTCTCTCTCTCTTTCACTCTCTTTTTAGCATTTAATTGCAAGAGAGAGAGAGAGAGAGAGAGAGAGAGAGTGAAAATGATTTAGCGGCGCAACGAGGCCCGCGACAGATACTCGACCGACGCGCGCGTAAAAGTGATCGTCGTAAATTTAACGTCCATTACCAGCTCTCTCCTTCTCGCCATCTCTCTCACTCTTTCTCTCTTTACATCGGTGCTCATCAAGCTTTTTTCGAAACTTTTTCAAGCCGCGTCCGGTCCATTTAATTTGTAGTTTCGCCCCTCTTCCTCTGTCATCCTTACGGGCTAGTTGTTGGTAGTCCAGCTTCGTGTTTTCTTCCTCGTCTAGGCTAATACGCTTATGGAGTGCGCGCTAATTTGGATCGTTTGCGCCGCCGACGGGCGTTAAAGGTTATATACAGGGAACAGGACTAGTTGTTGGTACACGAAACGCGCTTTATCTAGGTTAATGAAGAATTTCGTCATACGTTTAATTTGACAAGAATTCGTCACGGGTTCATAAGCTGTCAAACATTTGGCCGGTGTGTATTTGTTATATGTTGCGAATAAATGAATTCGATCAAGGATCAAATGAATTTATTATTCAATTAATAATTTATGGGTGCAGCTAATGATGGTGTCTGTCAGGAAAACTTCAATTTATCAAACATTTTCCTGTGTTTGATGTTTCGTTGGTAAATTGATTGTTTCTTTTTGGGATAAATAGATTTGAATGAATTGGCTTTGATAAACGGTAATAGATTTTTTTTTAAATTATAGCGCTTTTTTCATTAATGACTATTTTAAATTTATTGTAAAAACGGTTAAGAGCATTAAAAATTAATGGTATGCCAATATACATAATTCTTCAATTTCATCCGATAATAAACTGGGCTGGCATTTATAATGGACAATAAAGAATGTAAAATAAAGTACAAAAAGGCGAATATCTGTTATATATTTTACAAGAAAAACCAGTACAAGCGAAATCCGAATATCCATAATTTTTTAGCAGTTTCCACGTAAATACCGAGAATTTACGCAGAGTATCCGCGGCGATTTTTTATGTAAAAGCAATATCCTCTCTTGCTCGATGATGAAAATCCGGAGTGAAAATAAATAAAGTGTACTACCGCGCGAACAAATATATCGGTTGAAAAAGCAGCGTGAGGAAATGTGTTTTACGCGTAAATATATTTGCGCACACTTTTGCGGGGCTTACGAAAACATCTTTTCGCGGACTCCTGTCGGTGGTGGAAAAGAGACAGCGAGAGAGAGAGAGAGAGAGAGAGAGAGAGAGAGAGAGACAGACAGACAGAGAGGGGTAGAGAACAGACGGAAGCTCATAAAAATTCAAAGCAAGGCCACACTCGTTTATTCATAAATACGTTAAAAAGACACGTAAAAAAAATAAAATTATCCCAAAACCAGTCCCTTATCCCCCATCCTTTATACACACATACACACATCCACACATGTATACGAGAGGTGCGAGTAGCAGAGAAGCATTATTCTCGTGGCAGATCGCACGAAAAAAGCCGTAAATCTGGACGAGGTAGAAGTGAGGGAGAGAGAGAGAGAGAGAGAGAGAGAGAGAGAGAGAGAGAAGTTAATCAAATCTCGGCGCTTAAACGCCGACCTGCGCGCGAGGGGCCGAACTCACCGAGGGAGAGAGAAAGAGAGAACGAGCGAGAAGCTCTCTCGCGGGTATACGACGACCGCGCCGCGCAGCTCGAGAGATTCAACATCGACCTATTTTTGCGCCCAGGCTCCCAACCGCGTGCGCGCTCGCTCTCGTCGCAACTACTCTTTTTATTTCTGCTTCTGCCGCCCTTCCCTCGTCTCTCCTCCTGTTTTTTTATCGCTCTCTCTCTCTCTCTCTCTCTCTCTCTCTCTCTCTCTCTCTCTCTCTCTCTCCATCTCGCTGCTGCTGCTATTGCCGGTGTGTAGCGGCGCTCTCTTTCTTTTTTGCTCCTCGCGCTACTGCGGCTGTTGGCTCGTTTCTCCTTTCGTTTTTACTTATTCTACATTCAAGTCTATTTATTATAAAAAAATGGATCATTCCGTTTACCGTCCCGAGACGGGAGGGGAGGGGCTGATTTAGTTCGGCCAGCGAACCTCTTTCGAAAGCTTATTTCTTTCCCTTTCACTCAAGGAGGAAGAGTTATTGCTTCTTTGATGGAATTCGAGAATCCTTTAGGCGTGCTTCAGTTCGCTGTTTCTTTTTTTTCTTTTTTTGTTGTTGTGCGCAGCGAGCGGACATTTTAGTGTCGTTCTTGCGTCGTACCACGTCGAGTTACGTAAGGCACTCGCGATAACTTTGAGTCGCTGGTATTTCTCGACTATGTAAGAGACAGTGATTACCATTAAAAGTACGGAGGAGGACGCGCAATTTTGATGTAATAGCTCCACGTCTCCGGAATGGAGTAATTAGAAACTTTGACAACTGATTACCTAGTTATACCATTTCCTTGACTTTCTCTCTCTCTCTCTCTCTCTCTCTCTCTCTCTCTCTCTCTCTCTCTTTCTCTCATTCTCTCTCCTGGGGTTTGGAAATTCGACTCTTACGTGATTTGCAAAGATTTTCTTTATTTTTGTTATTACAGCTTAATATCATTATCAAAATTATTGAATTGGGTAATCTCAATAGGCATGTACAAAACCAATATATTTAAACTGTTTTAATCGACAGGATAATATTTGTACCGCAGGTGTATTATTATTTTTAAGGCTCGCTCGATTGTGTGCATGAGGTTACGCAGAAAGTCCATTTTTAGTTGTCAGGGAAAAAAGAAATCCCAAAAAAATATTAATAACCAAACAATTATGCAATGGTCAATTTTGATATAAATCTCGAATAAAAAATATACTTATACGCGAGACTAGTCCACATTGCTTGAAATTTTTCTCAAAATAGTCTCGTCTATATCATTCTAGATTTAAAAACAGATTTGTGTCTCACCATACCCGCGGAAAATCTTAAACCCATTAAATCAAAAAACTTCTAGTAGTAAGCGTCTACGTACAAATGTATGAACGCAAAAGTAATACTATTCTGTAATATCGCGAATTATAAATACAAGGACCCCGAATAAAGAGGGGTACAAAATAGCCATCTCATAGCTATAAAAAATATCCACCTCCAACGACATCTTTGTCGCCCGTCTCTACGATAAAAAAAAATGTAAGAAAACGCATTTCTCTTCGTTATCGTTACTTGTCGTCGCGTTGGCTTCCGCATTTTTCCTCTCGCGCGCCTTCTTTCCTCTTCTTCTTTTTTCTCTCTCCCTCCTTATACGTCTGCCCATATATAGCCTCGATCCCGCAGTTTTCGGGTTCTCTCGCGTAGAGGAGGAAGAGCTGTCTCTCGGCCCCTCGCTCAGCGCCAATCTTCCACGTCGACTTTGCGCACCGAGTGCGAAATATTATCCGGGCGCAAGCTCGCGCACACCGCACGCCGACTGCGGCTTTCACATTTCTTGCATTATATCGGGCTCTGAATTGAAGTGACGTATATGGAGGCAGACGCGCCCATGAGGAGAGCAAAGAAGCCTCTCGCTTGTATATCTATTTCTTGGAATAGCAGCGGGCCGCCTTTATACGCGTGCATATGCATTATCGGACAATGTACGTAAGATTTTTTGGACAGGTGCTCTGAGAACGCGCGCGCGCGTTCTGAACAGGGCGACGTTTGATGAATATTTTGTGCGCTGGTTATGAGGGACAGTGTACGTAATGGTGGTTCGTATTTTTCATGTGAATTTTTCACGTCGATTAATTCAAGATATCATTTTGATTTCGCTGAAATATTTAAACATATTTAAATGATTCTTCGGATGTTTATCCGTGAAATTTTTGAAAATAATGATATCAAAGTCTTTTATTTTTAATGAAATATCTGTTTCTACGCAGTGCAACAACAAAGGTCTTTCTCCGAAATTCGAACAGTGCGTAAAGCGATTTGAGCGCAAAATCCACTATAAATAAAGCAGCTTTATCAATCAAAATGCTGCACATAATTTCATATAGAACAAAATTATGTATTCGTACATGCATCTTCAGCATCACATTTCTTGTTTACTTATTACTTTCTAATCGATTAGCTATACTAAAGTCAGAATAGCTAAATACGCGGAGGTTCGATCGAAATATGAAATGTCGATTTCACCAATACGTCTGCTCCCGTTTTCGAGAAGTCCGCTCAAACAGCATCAGCATATTTTTCGTCGAAGCCCGAAGGCGGACCCATTCGCACGCGTGACCTTTTCTGTCCGATTCAATTTCACCGCTTATGCATATACGTATGTGTGCGCGGTGGTCGTTCCATCTGTTCTCCCCGCTCTTGTCCCCGCATCCACCGATATTTCCCGCGAGCGAGAAAGAGAGAGTGAAATATCCTTAGCTTGCTCCTTTATTAACGCTTCACAAGAATATTGCTTCGCAGGGATTTCGGCGGATCGATCGAATATGTACGCCCCTGACTGGCCACGGTTATTGAATATCAATCGCGCTTTGAAGTTTCCTCTCCCGCACAGTTTCATCAACGTGTCGCGCGTAAATATTTCAGTTGTTTGCTTTTAGTTTTTCAGCTGGCTTTTTTTTCTGATAATCGATATACAATCGAGTAATCCAGAAGACAATAAAGAGATAAGCACTATCTGTAATCAATCGGATTATTTTAGACCACCTCACACAATGTCGTGTACGTTAAACACCTTAGTTTTTTGTTGGCACGGCGAGCTCATGGAAAATACATTTTAATTATCTCGTGTGCTTCAAAACTATATAAAATTTTAACGAAGTTTTGTCCCACGCGATGAATTGTTAATCAAAATCGCTAGATAGATAACAAGCTATTTAAATGTATTTATAAAAGGTATTCGAAAAGTTCTTTAGACAAAGATGCGTAATTAAAAAATCAACAGAATTTTCCGTACGAAATTAAACTCATTTTTATTCATTCATCACTTGGCTCGTACCGCTTAGTTCTTTCAGTAAAATTACTTTTCCGATATATACTTTCGGCGACAAAACTCCGTTTCAATATTTCTCGTTAGAGCATTTCAACTTACATCGTATGAATCTTTATCAAGGATTATCCCAGCCTGGCAACACCGGATAACACATTCGACAATCCTTGTAATAAACGGAAGTCGACATTTCCGTAAAGCAATAATTTATGTTACGGTGGTGTATTTATCGCTGGATATATGTACTTTTTTTGCCCAAAACTGTATGAATTAATTCGATGTTCTCGAGAGGGTAGATTATAGCATAACTTATTGCGCGATAAAAGGATCTTAGAAAAAAACCACCGGGGGATTACGTTACGTTTCGCGCGCGCGCCACGCCGATTACGCTCTCCGAGTAGCGAACTCCTCGCTCGCATTAAATCATTACGGTTTTTTCGCGAGAATTACAGCTGAAAAAAGAAGTGGCCGCACGAATAAAACGGGTCACACTTAAAGCCACGCTGTCCTCTAATCCCGTAATTAATGGTCTGTCAAGCGTATTCCAATTGAAGCATCGTACCTACAGCAGTTGAGCGCGTTTCTCGGCTATCCTGTAGATATGACGTTGCACACTGCAACGTTCATTTTACAAATATTCTATTGAATACTGTTTTATTTGCTGTACGCTTATGTGTTCGTACTTATATTGCGAAAAATTAAATAAAAATAGGTCAAATTGCGTTTGTTGTACATTTTTACAACTGTCAGTTCTTAATTTTCGACCAATACAGTATTCCCGGCGATTCGAGCAAAAGGAAGAAATTGCGCTAGTTGATTCCAATACCGATAAAACGTAGCTCAAATATCCATATAAGCTTTCAAACATCGTTGAAATTTGTCGATTCCATTCATTAGAGCTCGACATTTATTGGACTTCAAATATTGAAAATTTAAAAAACTAGCAAATGAAGATTAATTTTGTCCACCGTCGTTCGGAAGATGAGTCTCCAAACTATCGAGTGCTTTTTGTATATTTGAAATTTTCGTCAAATCAAATCAACTAAAATTAGATTTTCATCGATAGTCGAATCTACGCTGTTTACTCAGTTCACACTGGATAACAGCAAGCCGAAAGCACTCTCGTCACACTTTGGAATCTTAAACCAACGCTCCAACTACAAAAGCTATACCCTAACCAAATTCTTGGGTATGGTTGAGGCTTTTCAGTAGTAACATCCGCGATCCACCAGCCGGCCGAAATATCGCAGTCAAATACTGTCAACATTCCATCACGCGAGTCGGTCCGAAACAAAAGCTTTCATTACAGGGAGAGAGACGCGGTAAATACCGGCCCAGCACTCGATTTTGGACGTAACTCCTTAAAACAGAGACGTGATTGGCAGGTTCAGGAAAAATCATCGGTATGCACGTGCGGCCGCAGATTTCGCGAAAAAAGGTCGCGTGTCAGTCCCACCCCCCTTCCTTCTCCCCCACCGCGAATAGGCAGTAATTTCGAGTAGTCTCCCCTGTCACACTCGATCCTCTCCATACACACAAATTTCCGAAAAAAATGAAAATCGACGAGCTGTACGCAGCTACTCCAGCTGTACACGTTTTAGTTTCGTTACCGTCCGCACCAGAGCTCCCTCGCACTCGCGGAGCGTAAGAATACCATTCATATTCCGTACGCGGCTGTACCAACAATGCGAGCCTGTCTCTATGTATATGTATGTACGTGTAAGAGGTAGAGCAAAGAGTATACAACAATCCTCCAGCCGAGATACGATTAGACGCTAGATCGTCGCCTACCAAAAGCCGCTCTGACACACGTGTATATACAACTCTCGGCGTACACACAGTCACACACACCATAGTACGTATAAAGTCGGTGCGGCAGTGTTAGAAGCGGCGGTGGCGTCGGCGACGTCGGCCAAGGACAGAAGCTCACTCGACTCGGTGCACCGGAGAGCAGACACTTCCGACGGATTAGCCACGGACAAACTATCCTCTCGCTCTTGCCTCGGCTACAACAACAAAACCCTGCCAGCTACTTTTTCCGTCTGCCAGCAGCTCTCTTTTTTCTCCCTCTACCTCTCTCCCTCTCTCTCTCTCTCTCACTCGCCAGCATTGCCTTGACGCTTTATTTTCTATTTCTCGTTTTCTCGGACACATATAGCGGCGCGCTCGGACGGCAGTGAGGCTCTTTTGTGTGCCTCGTGGCGGGAGGGAGGGAGAGAGAGAGAGAGAGAGAGAGAGAAAGAGGAAGGAGCTGCTTAACAGTGGAGGTTCGCTAACTTGTCGTCTCTATCTCTATTTCGCTTTCCGTTGGGGGCTACGTTTGTATTCTTTCTCGTTTTAATTGTGGCCTGCCTGGAGTGTTGACAACGCCGCTGTTCCTGTATTATGAGGCGCTTGAGGACGGTGTGTATTCCCTCCCTCTCTTTCTCTTTCTCTCTCCTCTCTT
>UELV01175969.1:2225-20530 GCA_900490015.1 Megastigmus stigmatizans | reverse complement strand
GTGTGTGTGTGTGTGTGTGTGTGTGTGTGTGTGTGTGTGTGTGTGTGTGTGTGTGTGTGTGTGTGTGTGTGTGTGTGTGTGAGTATCTGTGCACACAGACCTTTTTGTGAAATCTCATTTATATTGTGCCCGTAGGACTACGAACGATGTATATATCTTCCTCCTTCTTTTTTTTGCCTTTTCAGGTATACGAAAGTTTACTAATGATTGCGCACGCGGTTCGCTGCTTGTTTGTAGCCGGGTGATCCCCTCGTCGAGGCCTCGTGGCACGTCTGGATGTGACTTTATAAAGTTACGGGACCAAATGAGATGCAGACCATGTTTTCTTTATTACGAGATCTTATATGAATGGTTTTTTGATTGATTATTTGATCAGCGGGAAATTTCGACCTGCTCTTTCGAATTATTCTTAGCTTTTACGGTTTGCGAAAATTAAAATCACTTTCAAACTTTATCTCAGCATCGTTTAAAGCGGCCACGCAAAAAGTCAGAAATTTTCCTGAGCTGCACCGCAAACTCAATTTTAACGAGGCGAGAACCGAAAAAAAATAACGCAAAAATTTCCTTCGCAAAAAGGCCTCTGCTAATAAGCATCTCGCATACCATCGAGGCTCGCGCGCGGCAAATTTATCGCGCGATTTCCCAACCGAAAATCATTGGAAAAACTCGCATAAAAGTCACTTTCGTTATATACCCCGGCATCGAGCTCAATGCCATCGTTGACACATGACACACTCGAGCCTTGCCGCCGCGGCGTAAATTTTCTCGCCGATTCCGCCAAAGAGAAAAATAAAGAAATCAGAAAAAACGGCGACACTTTTTAACGAGTGCATATGCACGAACGATGTCTAGGAAAGTGTGTTTATTATCGCGACAAAAAGCTTTGGCGACGAAACGCCGTGAAATGAACAGCACCGCACGTACACTGCGGACAACTTGTTTGCGTAAGAGCCGAGCATATACCAGGTCTACATCTTCGTCGCGATCGACAGGATACACACACAGATACATCCCAGCTATGCAGCAGCAGCAGCGGCAGCAGAGTCTCACGCGCTAAAATTACACCGCGACGCGGGCGCGCAAAAAACGCAGAAAAACCATATATACACTCGGGCCAGAGCGAGTGAAGAAGAAGACGAAGAAGACGCTGAAACCGTATATAAATATGGAAAGTCCTCGAGAGTTCATGAGCATATGGGTGCAGATATCTTCTCTCTCTCTCTCTCTCTCTTTCGCTCTTGCAGCGGTGGAGCACATGACAGGTTGCGGAAAAAGGGGCATGAGCGCGGCGGATCGAAAAAAAGACGAGGAAGGCGAGAGAGCGAGCAGCACAAAAAGCTTGAATAACGATGCATTCGGAATTTTTAAAGGCAGAAAGAGAGAGAGAGTGGGAGAGAGAGAGAGAGAAGAGAGTAGCGAGTCGACAGATGGATGCAACATCGAGGCGCGCGAGGAGGTGGAGGTGGAGGATGGAAGGAGGGAAAAAAGGAGAGAAAGATAAGACCGGAGAGATAGTCCATTGAGATCCAAAAGGGTTGATGGCTCTCTGTCTTTCTCTCTCTCTCTCTCTCTCTCTCTCTCTCTCTCTCTTACTCTCTCTTGCATCCTTTAAAATTGGAATAATAATGTTCTTTCATCTCTCGAACTCAAAATGATGACTCGACGCCTTTCAATATTGTGGGAACGAGAATTGGTAAGTCATTGGCTGAGAGTCTTCGGTCTTCTCTCCACTTTTCTCCGTCTCCACTCCTCTCCTCCTTCTTAGTCTGCTGCTGCTGCTGCTGCTGCTGCTGCTGCCTCGGAGCCGGAGCTCTGCGCTTCCCCCCGTTGTCCATCTTTTTCGACTAATGATATGACAGAGAGAAAGAAAAAGAGAACGAGAATCGAGAGAGAGAGAGAGAGAAAGAGAGAGGAGAAGAGAGGAAAGTATATACACTCACTGGGGCTCGCGTTTGCGCGTGTGTGCGTCTGTAGGGAGAGAAATAGATGATGGAAGGAAAGAGCTGTTACACACACGGGCTTAAGAACAAAACGTAACGTTCAATAATGGTAATCGAGTTGGGGAATCTCTCCTTCTCTCTCTTTCTCTCTCGTGTACGCAGACGCGAGGCTTAGAAGGTATGGGTTTTTAATTAATTTAACTCCGGGGCAAGCGAGAGAGAGAGAGAGAGAGAGAGAGAGAGAGAGAGAGAGAGAGAGAGATGCGTCCGAGCTATGCTCTCCTGAAAGGAGAAATATTATATGTGGCGGATCGAAAAGCTGCGTATGGAGAGCGAAAGAGTTTGGAAGGGAGACGAGCTTCGTCATCCTACGGACATTTATAGATTGAACCTGATTATGAATAATCATTTCGGTAGAGATTGCCTCCGTGTATATGTGTGTGCAGTGTGTGCGTGTGTCTGGCTCTGGAGGTCTTGTTCGCCTTTTGTACGCAAGACTCACTTGCTGCCCCAGTATTTAGACCCGACTATCGTATACGCCTTATTTAACTTATTTGGTTTCGTGATTTAAAAAAATTCTGATCCAAGAAAAAAGTTCCAGCACCTCTGCAAGCGTAAAATTCGCTACCTCCTACTGCAGCCGTTCGGGGAGAATATCCCGAACACAATGTTCGTTCCTCGATACCAATTCCTATCTGACTAATTTAATACGATTGAAATATTCACGGGATTTCCATTAGGAGTCTTATTCATACGCTCGAGCAAAAGTACGTAAAAGTAAAGAGAAGCAAAAAAGACAGGACTAAAAGCTCGGCGTGAAAACCTCGAGATATTGTGTCCGATTAATCAGCAGCAGCAGCAATGAACATCGTACAGACGCTTCTGCTGTTGCTGTTGATGCTGCTGCTGCCAGATGATAGATTCCCAGCGATAAGCGGACAACGAGTAGTTTCTCGCGCAGAATCCACCGGGGGAAAAAGTACCTGAATCCCTGCGAAAGTCCTCAGCCCGCGGGAACGTCGCTGCAACAGCGGTATAGAAAGAGACGGCTCGAGCCGCGCAGCAGAAGCATCGGCAGCAGAAGCAGCATCCCCTTACTTAGTTTTTAAACCGAGGAGAGCGACGTCCCGAGGCGACGCGATAAATAACCAGGCCTTTTCCACGCCTCCGAAATGCTGGTGATTAGCCATGAAATATAGATTTTCGTGAAGCGCGAATTACCGACCGTCTCTCTCCTTGCCGCCGTCGCGGCCGATCTATATAAACTCTCTCGCTGCAGCGACTGGAGGAAAATCGGCTGCGCTACTACTACTACTACTACTACTGGCTGCTGGTGGAGACCGGAGGGGGGAAAAAAACGAGAGACGGGAAGTTTTTAAAAGCAGGTTGTCCGAGTTGTACTTGGCGGGTATGATGTGTAGTGGCGCGCGCCTTTTGACGCGCTGATTGGGGCTGCGCGCGCGGCTAAGGATTTTTGCCGATTTCCAGACACGGGAGATGCTGGGGATTCATCCTCTTGCTCCTGCTAGGAATTTTTAGATCGGTGCTTGGGTGATACTTGTCGGTGATAAATTTCTGGACTTTTTATTGGACGAGGGATTTTTCATTGAAACGGTTTGTCTACTGCACAGTGGTGTTTAAGTAGAAGGTATAGGTGGCGTTTCGGTTCAGGCTAAAGAACAGGATTCTGATTTCAATCTTTTTCAGTCGTTACAGGTGCTGCTTGCTCTGTACATACTGTATTTCAATTGTTATTATTAATTTTATAAATTATCTTTTATGTGATGTCTTTCCATAGGTATAATTATCCAATTGCGTATGGTTTCATTTTTAACTTTTTTACGCAGGCATAGGTAATTATTGTTTGAAAATAACAAATAAGACAGATTGCAACTTGAAGGCACCGGCTACTGCAGTTATCTTGAGATCGAAATTTTTTAAATTATTCTCCAGCGAATACCATATTATCTGAGACAACGATAATAAAGCATTTTTCAAGCTCAACTCAAGTGGAGGCACACTTTCATCACAAGTTCTGAAAATGAAATACATAAATTCCCATAATAAACCTCATCACAATAATCTCGGCTAATTTCACGAAAGAATTCATACCTCTTATGCGTCACTCGATCAAGCCGCCGCTCGACCATTTTTCAAGCTCTCTCGCATCTCTCTGGCAAGCGTCCAAAAGCACTCGAGATTACCGCAGAACCCACGAAATGCCTCGCGCCGTCACTCGCAGCTGCAGCTCAACCATCCCGCACTCAAAGATTTTATTATTCACTTTCAATTGGAATATTTTAGCTTACTCCCTTTGCAATACGGTACAAAAAAGCATCGATCACTGAAATTGAATTTGTTGGACCCTCGAATTAATCTGATTTTTAAACTCATTTTGAAACGAGAACAAAATTTTAAGTTGTTTTTTCATGCTTTAAGACTGAACAATTTCACTTTTGCTGGTGGTCGGCAATCATCAAGCTCTCAACTGTAAAAACCATAACAATGGACGGGAATTTGAAGAATAACGAAAGTAAAGCAGATAATTAAAATCAGAAAAAGCTTCAATGGCCTCGCATGATAAATCGAAATTCCCCGGACAAAGTTGAGAGACGGTAATAATCCTCGGGGCGAATACCTCGTTCCCTCGTTCGCGCGAGGTGATTTGGTAACCGGCGGAACAATTAAACATCGCGAAGCGAGAGTGAGAGAGAGAGAGAGAAAGAGAGAAGCAGCACAAAACAGAAGTACAGAAGTAGACGAGAGAGAGAGAGAGAGCAAGAAAAAATGAGAGAGAGAGAGAGAGAGTGAGCGTAGGAAGTTGCAGGGAAGAGGGTAGGAGAGAGTTTAGAGAGGAAGGAGAGAGGAGGTGGAAAAAAAGGATGAAAATCTCGCGCTCGCGCCGTGCAGTTGTAAAATACACGCGGCCGCCGCCGCCACCGCCGCGCGCAAGCACAACCGAACGCAATTAACCGCGCAAAAGCCGAATATCCCCATAGGGGCCTTCGGCCTCTTCTATACTATACCTCCTCGCACTGTAGAATCTCTCACACACAAGCGCGCGCGCGAGAGACGAAAAAGCAACGGCGGGAGGAGAGAGAGAGAGAGAGGAGCGTGTAAGGGAGGCGAAGCAAGACGAAGAAGGAGGAGAGACAAACGTTGCGGTCTGCGGATCTCGTTCTCTCTCCCTCTCTCTCGCTCTTTCTTTCTCTCGCTGCGTTTGGAGCTGCTGCCCTTAGGGCTCCAGACGGAACGCTTTTAAAATTTATTGACAATCATAAATTTCGAAAATAAAACCTTATATTCTCCACCGCGCAACTCTCTCGGACATACACACATACACGTACACACACACACACACACACACACACACAGAGAGACGCTCTCATGCACAGAGGTATACCCACCATGCACGAGGAGGCTTGTTGTGCTCCGCAATGCTCGCTCTCTTGCCATTCTCTCTCTTTCTCTCTCTCTCTCTCCTTCTTTCTTTCCGCCGTGATCCCGTGAGCGTATGGATGTGTGCGCGCCTCTCTCCGCTATACTTTTTTTCCACAACTCGACTGTTGCTCCTTTTGCGGAGAACTCGAAACAAAAGAATTCGTTTCGAATTTGCCCCCTTGAACCTTCGGCTGTTGCTGCTCCTGCTGTTGCTGCTGCAGTCGCTCATATATGTGCAGAGGGCAAATCCCTCCCTCCCTCCCTTTCATACTTTTTAACGTCGCTTTCGCCTCTCCTCTTTCGTGACTTCTTTTTAACTTGTCCCTAGGCACTCTACGTTTCTTATTCTTCTTGCTCTTCTCTCTCGCTCTCTCTTCTGGCCCACTCCACGTTTTTCACCTTCGTGAAATAGCTCGGGGTAGAGCTTCTACCTCTCTCTATCTCTCTTTCTCTCTCTCTCTCTCTCTCTCTCGCTCACTCTGGCGTTTATTAGAGAAGCGCGATTTTTCATTATCGTCGTAAACAAGACCGCGCCGCGATGAGTCATTTCTTTTCTGCGCTCGCTGCTCTCTTCCTTTTGGGAGCTGCCCACCCCATATAAGAGAGTTTTGAGCACGCAGAAAAATACAATTTGTGGGATGCGCGGGGCTGGGTTATAAGAAGGAGAGAGAGGGAGAGAGAGAGAGAGAGAGAGAGAGAGAAAGCGAGCGAATCGCACGAGAGTGGGCATTGATTAGAACGAAATTTAGTGATATACCCGAGATTTTTTTGAGTTATTGCTTACCACCACGCGCTCGTGCTGCAGCGGATTCGTTCTCGTTTATAATTCCCTTTTGAGCTTTTGTTTTCGTTCTGGCTCTTGCGGTGGATTCTTTTTTTTTTTTTGCCAAGCCAACTACTATACGGAGGGGAAATAAATATTTGAGGGATTTGGTTTTAAAATCTGTCGTATATTTTAAAAATTGGATTTGGTCGGCTTTTACCTGTCCTCTACATCAACATGGCAGCTAAATTACTTTTCGAGCTGATGCTAATACCACTTTTATGTATTAGTTCAACCTTAGCAATTAACGTTAACAGTATTTACAGATTTCACGGGGAATAATATATGTATCGACAATTCACATTTAATTTATACAATCATTTTTTCTACAAAAAACTAAGAGATAATTGTCGCTGTGCTTTCAAAGAAACAAATTGGACCGTCGACTTCTATACATCCTAACTGAGCGTCGCATTCTCAGCCGCAGGAAAATTCTAGTAATTTGTCCCCGCAACAAGCCTGAAGTACGTCTTTTAATTAAGTATAGAGAGGCCAAAGTTTTGTTTTCGTAAGATTCGGAAAAAGATAATAATCGCTTTTTGAGCTAAATCTAGGCTTTGCACAGTCGATGGTTCGGTTCCTTGAAGCTACCAGACGTTAATGATGGCTTTGACAACCACAATTAGATGCGTCGACAAAGTGTCGTGAAAAAGGGGAACTCTTCTCGCTTCAGTTTTTTCGTCTTGTTTTTCTTAATGACACGGACCGAGTGTTTCGCCTAAAGATGCCGTCGTCTTTAAGTCAATCGTGGAAATTTTTATACTATATTTTGGAAAAAAAATTGCGTTTTCTGTTCCAATTAAATTAAGACAGATTAAATATTTTGTAAGTTAAACATTTCTTATAGTTAATCACATCTTTGAACATTGCCGAAACCGAATGTTTACAATGGGATTAATAAATATGAAAAATGGTAGAGATATTTATTTTTATTTTATACAGTATAAATTTTAGCGCGCAGTAATAACTCGATTCGTCCGGTGATTTATGATAATATAAAAAAAAGTTGTGAATTCATGATTATAGCCCTTTAAATCCAGCACCTAAACCTCGTTAAGCAAAATTCCAGGAGTCATCCTAGTCAATTGATGGCAGTTTAGAGAAACGCGCGCTTCTTCCATTTTTACACTCCTCCATCAGCCTTTCGGGATTTCACGCAAATACCTTTAACAAGCCTTCCTTTACCAGCGTAAAAAAGAGGAATCCTCGCTTATTCTACGAATTCTCGCGGCAAAGAATGACGAATTCGTTTTTGATTCGGCAATTTACCCGAACTCAGTATCACCGAAATCTCCGTCTCGGTCGCGTCTGTTATTTTATTTCCTCTCAGCAACGACAACAGCGAGAGTGAATCTCTACTCCGGCATCTCGAGTCGCGCGCGTGTATTGACAGAAAATATACTGCGCGCATGCGATGTTGAATATCGTATCGGATTATTATTTGTAGCAGCTCGCCTCGGAACCGATAGATCCTTCCTTCACTTTTTTTTTTAAACAAATAAAATTCCAGCGGTTCGACTGTTTATAAGCAGTACACTCGAGTGTTTGGATTTTTTTTGAGTGCCACAAAGATGACAGCAGTGTGAGTGTGAGAGGGAGAGGAAAGAGAGAGTGAGAGTGAGCTGACAAAAGTGCGAGCGAACGAGCGGCAAGGGAACGAGGCAAAGTACTTATTATGACGTAGAATGCAAATTGCAATTGACTTGTCGAAGACGACGCTTCTGATGACTATATCTCCGCTGCCGAGCTGCGAGAGAAATGTATGGCCGAGTTGAGCGCCGCCGCGAGTTCTCTCGACAATAACCTGCGCTGACGAACTATTCAGGAATCTGCTAATAGTTTCTCTTGTTGTAAACGCATCATGAATGATTATTATTAATCGTTTCTTTCTTTCAGTTTATTTTAATGTTAATTTAAATTTATAATACAATGATTCTTTTATGAGCATTTGGTCTTCATTATGGCTGAAGTAATTTAATCAAAATCAATAGTATCTTGTGACAATTATTCATTATTAATAAACTTTCTAAAAAAACTACATGAATTATAATCATTGACAAATACCACGAGATACTTGAATTTTCCAACTCCTAATAAACCATCATTCTATATAACGAAAATGTAAAGAACAAAGCCAAGGAGGAGCTTCCTTATAAAAGGCGGAGGTCAATCGGCTACTGTATCTTCTCCGAGAGCCCGGGTCCATTATCGCATTTGAAAGATTCGAGGAAAAATCATCGACTTAATATGCCATTACTCGGGCGATTCGGGCGCCGATTACGTTGTCAAGGGAATTAGGCTCGAATTGCCTCGAGCGGTTCGCAAGCGCACACGCAACAGAGTGAGAGAGAGAGAGAGAGAGAGAGGGAGAGAGAGAAAGGTCGACGGTCCGATTGACGAGAGGAAGAGAGAGAGAGAGACGTTTGAAGCCTGAGCCTCCGAATGTGTATAGATAATAACGTGTTCATCATCGCGTTAGCGCGTTCTGTATGTGTGCTCGGCCTGGTGTTTATCGAAGGCTTCTTCTTCGCAGCTCGTGCGAGCGAATCATCCTTTGCGGCGCTTTTTCTTGACGGTCGAATATTAATTTTGACGCTTCTTGTTTGGATTTGTGAGGTATTCGAGAGGAACGTATCAAAAAGTTTAAAATTTTTTCTGTATTTGAAATTATATAATTGCACCAATCAATTATCTAGACTGGAACCTGCAATATAATTTATAAACGATCAGCTTCTGTGAACGATATCTAATAAAAAACATTCCCAGCTGATTTTGCTGCGAAAAAACAATGACTGCACGACAAGGGGACAAGAATAGAGATTTCCGCGGAAACGAATTCCTTAGGAGTATCGGATCCGGCGAGAGATTCCTCGAAACTGCCGATCCCAGGATCCTTATACCACCATCCGCTCGATCCCCTTATCGCCTACTCGCATCTACAAGTCGTGCGCAGACTCGCGAGAGCGACTGCCAGTCCTTCTCGTCCTTGCCTCGAATGGTGTGGCGTCTTGTCCTAAGGACCTTTTTCGCCGTGGCAAACTCTTACTTTTGTAATTACAACAATCTAAATTCATCGTTTTACGTACGATTTTTCGCAGCTATTGCTTGACCGAAAATAAACATTAATCACGTATAATATCTTGATTCGAATACAAAGTTTTCTCTGGAGAGCTTTGTAAGCTCGCCGCACAGCAGCATCGCAAGATACAGGGATAAAATACAAAATTAATCTCTCCATTAAAAGAATATCCCCACAATAACTACTAGAACAATGCCGAAAGGGCATTCTCGGAAATCCATACACGAGACGCCGTGTAAACGCAACTGGTCCGAACAATGAGAGCAAGGAAAAAGGATTGAGAGAGAGAGAGAGAGAGAGAGAAAAGGAACTGCTGCGACCAAAGAGGTAGAAAAAGAAACTCGACCTTCTCTCCCTCTCTCTCTTTCAGCATCAAGAGAATCGTACGCGAGCGCGTGTTCCCGCGACTGTCCCGGGACTTATGTTAATCCGCGTGCGCTTCCCGCACAACAAGATCAGCCAAAGTAGCCTTAACCTCGACTCGCGTATATACCCTTACCCCCCCCCCACACACACACACGTATATAAAGGATGCTCCTCCAGTCTCTCTCAGTATTTCGAGGTATATATAGTAGAAGGAGGCAAAGAGAGGACGAATTCATCATCAGTTCAAGTCAGGAATTATAACGGGGCGATTCATCAAGCCGCTCTGCCAATCAGTCATACGTCTTTTCTCTCTCTCTCTCTCTCTTCTCTTCTCCATCGCGAAAGATATACTCATGCACAGTCGCCGCCGTCGCCGTCGCTGACGCTTTTGTACCTTTTGCGGCGGTGCGCTCGCGCGATATGGCCCCCGCAACGTATATTATAGCAGCCGCGAACTTGTACTACACTAACCATATACGATATGGCTACACGTGTACGTGTAATGCATGGCATGGAGATTCCCGGCGTCAAGGATACTTTCCAGGTGATGGTGACCTTGAGGATGTTCGAGCGCCCCTTATACACCTGAACCGCCGAGTGCCCGGGAGCTCGCCTGGCATGTTTCATGCCGAGGTTCGAGGTTTATCAAATCATGATAGTTGAAAGCAGTTGGAAATTTCAAATCTTTATTGTTGCTCCATATCAAACGGAAATTTCAATTATAGGGCCTTACACTCAAGGCTTAGAAAGTGCATATTCAGCAAATCGATGCCCGCACATGTAAAATTTCATAAATCCAAAGCTATTCGATCGAATTAATCACAATAATCCCGCTAAAGATCCTTAATTATCAAGCTAAATGTATCCAAACATTAATTAGACAAAGCGAAATAGATACTTAGCATCCTTTTATGAAGGATCCGCGCAATTAATCCGTGCCTCGAAAGCTCCTCAGGTGTAGAAGGGGCGAATCGCCGAGGAGAGAAAAAGAGGAGGCAGAGAGAGAGAAGCGAATAGCTCCGCGATACGATCCTTCATCCGTCTCCCCGCGTTCTAAATGGTTTCCTCGCGTGGGGTCAGCCTCGCGGGCCGCTGCACTACACCAAGGCGATTCGCCCGTATATTAGCGCGATTTTTCCAGCCCCCTCGTGCAGCGGCGGCGGCATGCATACCTTTGGCGCCTGGCGGTGCAGCTCAACAACGACCTGTATGTATATATATATATACGTATCATACGTGCGGCTTTGGCGAGCGAGAGGAAACGTGATCGGCCGAAAATTAATTTGACCGCCGGGTCACGAAAACGCAAGAGCTACACTCGCGAGGCTTTTATTGTAAGCGTTGTCTATGTATAGGAGAGTTTTTTCTTTTTCGTACGGGGGAATGCGCGCCTCGTGTGTGCGAGTTTTCGAGATAATGCGGTGTTTAATTGCGATGCTATTCGGATGGAATGTGTTGCGAGAGTTGCAGTGGGTTGTTTTCTTTTCTTTTTTTTTCGCGAGAGGTGCAGTACTTTCTATAGGGGGAAATGCAGGTGGAGATAGATGTGGCTTTGTTGCTTGCGTGTACTGGACGCATTTGTCTAGCATGGAGTGGGTTATGATGGCTATGGAGGATTCTTTGCCGATGTTTATGAGGGCTTTGTCTTTGGGATCGTTGGATTTGATGGGCTTTATGCTGAACGTGGAAATACTATGCTTTGTGGGAATAGCAAATGGTGGCGATAAATCTTTTGTGAATGAAAAATGCAGAGCTACGGACAGACATTCAATTGACATATGTAAATAAATTTCCATGTAGAGTTCTCAACATTTGTTTCTTCATAAAGCACAAATCTCTATCCATTTTAAAAACCAACTATGCTCTACCAGATTAAATAAAACCGAATGCTTCCGCATTATCCTCGACTTCCCGAATATCAAAAAAATATTTGAAGCTCTCTCTCTCTCTCTCGCTCTCAAAAAAGTTCGATTCATCCAACACTCGGCGAGAAATCAGAAACCAAAGGCAGCAACAAAGACTAATTCTACTCTATAAGTCGAGAATCTCTGAAATTCGATCCCTAACTCACTCGCTTCTCAACACCTGCACATATATCCTCGACTTCATCAACTTTAACAACATAGAATTTTCCTCGATCGTCGTACGCCATAAAGATACATAGACGACAGTTGGCAACGGTTCATCGCCGCCACGTCTCGCACTTACAATTACCAGTCGCGCACGCGCGCATTTTCCATCTTATATACACGATCGGAACGATTAAAATGAACGACGCGCCGCGTCCCGTGGACTCTCGAGCATACCAGGAAACGGAAGTGACGTCAGTCTCGTTTCGTGTGTATATGGTATATGTGTACGTTTGACGCAGAGAGAAAAAGAAACTGTTTTGTGTTTGGTCGAGGGATCGATGTGTGCCGCTCAGAGAGCCGCGAGAACGTTATAATAAGCGCGATATATTCGGTCTGGTATAATGTACACACACGCGATCGTGATTATATTGGGCTGTTCGAATTTTTTTTTTTTTTGAACGAGCTGCTTGTATGCCTCGTTCGAGCTCGTCTTTTTACGCGTGTGCAGGCCCCGACGATGGCTTTGCTTCTCGGAAATTTACGTGGCGACCGATGGTTTGTGTTTGTGTATGTGTGTGTGTGTGCGTATGCGGACGGACGCGTTTATGTATGGATTTATGAGGTGTTTTTGGCGAAAGCGGAGACGGACGTTTAATATATATATATATATATACGCAATATCGGCTGACCTTTTTTCCGACTTAATCTTTGTGTACGTTTCTGGGAAATGTTTGGCTACAACTATGGCCGATGCTTCTGCGTGAGATACGCTCATATTTTTTGACGATGCATCGCGTGATGTTCACTCGACAGCTGTTTAAACGAGGATTATCTTTATAAAATAATTCCATTGCCGAAGCAGAAATGAGCTTTCTATTTCGAAGCATTACCTCCTTGATATATCAACGGTATATACGGAAACGAAAATGGCGATCGCACAAAAGATCACGAAGTTGTAGCCCCCCGTGCAGTGCACGCAATAATTCAGATTCAGTACAGAGATCTCGAAACAATCTCAGCTATTTCGTGTCGGGCTCACGGCGGAGAAGGTAGAGTTTTGATTAAAGCTAAGGGGCCGCGAACAATTTAAACGATAGGCCGTCCTAAATTTGCCAATAAAACGCTTGGAATGCGAGACCGGAATAGTACAGAGCACGCGCGTGCTTTGCGAGCGAGCGAGCGACTGGGTAAAAGCGCAAGGACAAACGCGAAACACAATGGACCCCGGCGCCGCCGTACGTCCTTCGGATCTTTACACATTGTTTTTGTTGTAGCCGCGGTACTTTTTATTTTTTTCCTCGAGAGAACAGTTTAACTCGGTATTGTGTATCTAACTATCTATGGAGAGAAACGAGCAATCGCCTTGTAAGCCTAACTTGATATTTTCATTTTTTTCTTGCTCTCTCTCTCTCTCTCTCTCTCCCTCTCTCTCCCCGTCTGTTTGTTTGTTTTGCTTTTTTCTCTAGATTTTATCTGCTGCGCGCGAAAAAAATCGTTTATCTGCGCTTAGTATACTCGCGAATTTTTACTCGCTCAAGTTATCGTGAGCTTGAATAATAAGTTTTATCTAACAGAAAAATGGATTTGTTGTTTATACGCGCGTGTGTAGAGGAGGCGAATTGTTGATCAATCAGATATAATTATATTATAATGTAGTATAATCTTTTTTATTTTGCAGATAAAGAATCACGTGATGTCACGAGGCGATGCTTGATTTAGGATTAGCGAGAGTGTGACGCATTCACGCGACTGCAATGAATTTATTAGATCGGTGAGTCATTTTTCTGAACGTTTCATTCCATATTTTATATAAAAAAGATCTATCGGATCTACTCTCTAAATCTGATAGATGTTGTCCAGATAATAACCATATTAAATAATGTGCTAGTTTTCTATAAAAACCAGAGTCATTTCCTATGTAAATCGATCTACAGGACAGTCTGCATACAATTTCGCACGAAAGTATCTCTCGCTTGAAAACATGAGCGGCTAACATTACCCCGGTTAAGCATCGCTCGCAAAAAGTCAATAATATTGCTCATACACTCGAAAATATCGTACATTCATTGTCCCGATATATACGCGTATATACACATCCTTAGCAGCGTTTGACGATCGTCAGGAACGCGGAATATACATATATATGTATCGATGGCTGATCGAGAGGTTCGCGGCTTGATTTACCGCAGGCCGCAGCTCAGCTCTCGTACAGCACACACATACACATACACACATATACAGAGAGGCATATACACAGAGAGACGGGGGATACGCGCGTCGGATCGTATCGACTTTATATACTTGTGCGCGCGCGAGGAGAGGCATATACGAGGCCGTGTAACGTTTCAAATTAACCGAGCTCCATTCACGGAACGAACGTGAGCAGCGGCAGCAGCAGCAGCAGCAGCAGCGGCAGCAGCGGCAACGGCAGCCGGAGATGCAACGAGTCTGCATGCAGGCAAATCTCATTCCCTATACCCCGATTCTTTTATTCTCTTTCTCTCGCATGCTTCTTTAGCTCTTTACCTTCCTTCTCCTTTTTTTACTCTCTCGGTCTTTCGTTCGGTTGCCATAGCGGTCTTGATGTTCTTTCGCTCTGTGCTGTGCCGTGTGTTTGTGTGTGTGTATGTGAGTGTGTGCAGGGGAAGAAAAAATCTATTAAAAATTAACATATTTTCTGGAAGTCAGCCTGTGTTTGGCCGATTCGCTCGGTTTTATGTACACGACGTCGAGTGAGCAAGAATTATTACTCGATATGAGAACATTTTCTGAAACCTTCTCTCTCTCTCACTCCTTCTCTCGTTTTGCTCGCTCTTCGAGAAGTAATTATGCTTTTATATGCCCCCTACGATTGGTCGGCTGTTGAACACGCGCCGCCGCGCCGGCCCGCGCTTTGCATTTATTATTCGTTCGGCGGGAGATAATTGTTTTTAATTGTGACAAAGCGAGAATGATTTAGAGGTGCTACAAGTTGAATTAATCTTATCTCCGGCGGTATATATTGCACGAATTCATGCGGCTACATATCTAGATGTCCTGTCATCGTTACAAAAATTGCTCAATTTTTCAGATCGCATCGATGCTTCCACGTCTCTCTGCACTTTCCAATTAATAAAATAATTATTTTGGTGACTGTGTGCCCGTCGATCAGCAAGAAACAAAAGCGATGATCGTCATAATTAAACATTACCCATCGGAATCTCGTATAACAACTGTCATCGCTAGGTCGATTATTATAATAATTCGTTAATAGCTCGGACCCACCTCTGCGACCTATCATCCTAAACCTTTTTTACCCACGCAATTCCACTTGTATACGCGGCTTGTACGACTCGCACCTTCCCTGCATTCACCACTTGTCGCGTGAATCAAAAAGAGAAGACAGTAGCAGTAACAGCAACAGCAGCAGCAGCAGCGAATGGCAAATCTCGATGTCGATTATCGGGGCTTTTCCAGCGGTTCTGCGAAGCTGGTATATATAGGTGCGATCGCGAGAAGCGAGAAGACATGGGAGGCGCGAAACGAGTGTCCGGGAAGAGAGAAGCAGTGGTAGAGACAAACGAAGAGAGAGAAAGAGAGAGGGAGAGAGAGAGAGACTAATTATCCCCCTCGTAGCTCCAGGCTGAAGGGGATAGCTGCTGCTGGTGCTGCAGTTGCCCGTGACACATGAGAAATCCTAGGCGGCCATTACCGTATCGGCGGCGCGCGATCTCTCATTCCGCCGTGAATGTTTTGAATTTTAAAGGAGTAACTGCTAAAAGAGAAAGATAGAGAGAGAGAGAGAGAGAGCGAAGATCGTATCGCTGTGCGAGCATTGCATCTGTCGCGAGTTCAGGAATATATATATATATCGATGTAACTCTTCTCACATGGCGTGTATGAGCGCTAGCGGCTAAAGATACTCGATTTTTTCCTTGTAACGACTTTGGTTTCGGATTTTTATCGTTGAGGGTTGATTTGCCTAAGTGACGGTTTGGCTTCTTTTCCCTGTCGTTCGTTTGAAACGTTGCGAGCTGCAAGTAAAAACTTGTATCAAGGAAATTGCTATATTGCTACAAATGAAAGCAAGAATTGTAAGATTTAATTGAACTGTTATAAAAAGCTTCCTCTGATTTACAGTCTTATATTCCTCTTAACTCATTTGTCCTGTAAAAAATACACAGAATTTATGGCTCGATCGCTACGAATATCGTTAATATTCATTCGAACCCTTTTACACTCCATTCCTTTTGAAATATTTGAGAATGTTTAAAGCTATACCGTCGCATCACCAGTATAGGTTCTAGAGTACTCTGTAAGAAAGGGATCAGGATCCCATTAGAAACGTCAATAATACCCTTCCGGCCCGCAACGATCTCCCTCTTATCGATCCGTCTCGAAAACTCATCTATATACGCCCTCCTAGAACTAAGAGTATCAGCATACACACATATGCACGCAAACGAATCCCGACGTGTCCCCGGTCAATCTCCCTTCATCCAAAGTGTGTACCACCTTCTCTCTTCCCCTTGGTCTCTCTCTCTCTCTCTCCCACACACACACAAACACACGCGCGCGCACACACACAGAGGACTAAAAGCCAGTAGCCAAGAGAGCACAACTCGGGGGCAGCATCGCCTTGTCTGATCATCCTCGCCCTAATGAAGCCTGGTTTATCTAAAAACTTCTCGATTCCCAGTATACGAAGCCCCCCGGTGTCCCTATCTCTCTCCCTCTCGCTCGCTGTAGCAGAGCATTTATACCGAGAGCCCAGAGAGACACCTTCACGGTGGTGGAGCTACGCCGCTGTTCCGTTCTGTCCTGTACTGTGCTGTGCTCTGCTGTGTTCGCGCGTACAGGCGCCGGCAAAAGTTGCAGTGAAACAGGAGAGAGAGAGAGAGAGAGAGAGAGAGACAGAGAGTGAGACAGAGAAGAAGGGAGCGTCAGGTGTGTGTCGCGCTCGAACGACCTGCTCCTCTCTCCGTTCGTCTTCTTATTCTTCCTCTTCGTCTTATTCTTTCGAGGCCCTTTTGTATGTATATAGACCGGCTACTGCTGTTGCTGTTGCTGCTGCTGGTGCGCTGTCTCGCGCCGAGACTGCGTTTTGAGCGATGGGATAGTGCGAGGGGTTTGCTTTATTTTTCTCTTTCTTTTTTCTCTCTCGCTCTCTCGCTTTCTTTCATTTTCTTATTTGTCATGCTGTGTGAGAATGAGAGATTTGGGTGGATTCCCCCTTTACTGAAGGGAGACTTATCTATTTATTTCTTTTTTTTTCTCCTTTCCCGGTTCTCTTTTGTTGATTTTTCTGATGCGATAACGTCCAATTGCGATCTAACATCTTTCTTGAACGTATAGTGAAATCGTTGATGCAATTTATTTTTTAATTATTTATGGTGATTTTTGATGAAAATAGTGAATTAGGTCTGAAGTAAGATGCGTATTTTAATGCAAATTTTTGGAATAATTGAGATTATAAAGATTGCATTGTATTTTTAATTTTAAGAATTAATGGACTATTGCACTTTTAATTAAATTTTTATCATAATTTGCAATTGTAAATATTGAACGTTAAGTATATTTTTAATTATACAATAATTCTCCTTAGATAAAAATACAATTTTGATAGTAAAATTTAATACAATCCACTTGTTCGGGACTATAATCTGAAAACTCGGTGCATCCATAAATCTTCAAAAACACAATTCCTCTGCCCGCCCACGCAAAATAAAGAAACGCACCACACGTCACAACGCTTATAGTCGACGTCCTCTTTTCATTTACTCTTACAGCGATCGCTAACCTACGCGTCCGTGATCGAAATAATTTCGCTAGCGACTGTACGAGCAGCAGCAGCTAAGCAGGAGCAGTAGGAAGAGGTGGAGGAGGACGAGGACGAGGACGAGGAGAAGGAGGACGAGAGTCAGGCCACCCAGCGCCAACAGATCTCCCTTCCCTCTTTCTCGCACGGATATACACTCGCGCACACACAGATACACACGCGAAGAAGTATAGAGAGAGAACGATATCTCTTGAGGTGGGTGAGCAAAGATCGGTCCGAGCGAGAATAGGAGGGAGGGATGCAGGAGAAGAAGGAGGAGGTGGAGGTCGGAATAGGGAGAAATCCACGATGTTAATTTTAACTTAATTAAGGCTTAATTGAGAGAAAACATTATACTCCAACGACGACAACGACATTGCTGCTGCTTGCCTCTCTCTCTGCTCTTCTCTCTTTCTCTCTCACTCTTTTGGTTGGCTTATCCCTCGAAGCAGTGGTCGCATCTGCAACGCAAATACGGATTTGAAATTTCAAAAATCCCCGGCACTGCTCTACCGCGACGCTCTCGCGCTCGACACTCTAGGATATATATACATATACTATATACGTACATCGGTATGTGTATGTATATAGGGACTTAGAGGGAGCGATCAGAGTGGCGGGGGTGATGTTGGCCGGAGCATTGACGATGGCGGATCGTGGTCAATTAGAGGTGAGTGAGAGGGGCCCGTGTAACTTTTTCCTCAATGAAATAATCATAGGGCCTTTGCATGTCATCGTCTTTCTCGGCTTGCAGTGTTTGGCGCGGCAGGAAAGGGACATTTTAGGG
>UELV01175964.1:0-11910 GCA_900490015.1 Megastigmus stigmatizans | reverse complement strand
CAGTGTAATTGCTATTAAATAAGATTATTACAAGTATATATAAATACGTAGAATTAATTTTTATTGTAATATATAACTTTTTACATTCTGCAAAATCGAGTAAAATTTTACTGTTTTTGACAATTTTGGGGTCATATTTTAAACTATTTATTTATAAATAATTAATGTGGAAAATTATTAGAAATTTAAAGGAACTATATAGATAATATTATCAAAAACATTAAATTAATTTTTTTATTCGTTTTCATATTTTTTTTTCGTGATAATTTTGATTTGCTTTTCTGTCCAGGTATTGGTCTGATTTTTCATTTTGTTCAGGTATTGGGTATTTTACCTTACCTCTTTGGGAGGGCGCACATCGTCATTTCATGTATTTAGTATTGTTTATGGTGAAATGCGGGCACAATGAGCAACGTTGCATCCAACCACAATGGGAGATACATAATATAGGGATGCACCGCATGAAAGTGGTACTTTCGCTTGTTACAAGAGGTACCCCGTACACAATAGTAGGGAAAGTGGTCCTGGTCAAATTGGCTGAAAATGTAGTATAATGTAGTTTATGATATCTAGATCAAAAGTCTCCATGGGCACAAAGTCCAACAAAGGCCAGTTTTTGAGATACAGAGGGTCACACATTCTATTTTACATTGCATGGTATATCTATATAAAATTTTTTAATCCTTGATATATCTGAAATTAACCATTTTTGGACTTTGTGGCCAATAACACTTTTAATCAGGAAGTTATGAACTATGCTATACTCTATTTTCAAGTGTCAATGGCCAAAAAGTCCAAAAATGGATAGTTTTCGATTTATTAAGGATTAAAAGATTTTATACAGATATACTGTACAATGTAAAATCAAATGTTTCACCCACAGAATCTTGAAAACTGGCCATTAATGGACTTTGTACCCATGGAGACTTTTGATCAAGATATCATAAACTACATTATACTACATTTTCAGCCAATTTGACCAGGAGCACTTTCCCTACTAGTATGTGCGGCGTCCTTTCCAAAACTTTAATTTAAATTTGTTTGGACAGTTGTAGTGACCACAGACTATATATATAAAAAAATCATTTGTGATAACTAAATATGTAAAACTAAAAATAAGAAAGAAAAAAGCAAATTTAAATTACACGCTTGTAGTGTATAATCTGAGGGCGGAACCAGGTACGAAATAAGGTGCCAAACCAGGTGGGAAACCAGGTGTAAAATCTGGTACAAAATCAATAGCGATTTAAATGCTTATAGTCCAAATCTGGGTACCAAACAAGGTACGAAATCAGTGGCGATTTAAATGCTTATAGTCCGAAATCCAGTTGCGAAATCAGGTATGAAATCAGTAATACATATTAATCAGACAAATGTAAATATATTGCCATTAGAATGGATAAAAATAGAATATTATTATTTGGAATTAAAATGGATTAAAAGATTGCGTTCAATCTTCGATACTAATTATTTTAATTTAAAAGGGATTTATATTATTTGGCATTAGAATAGGTAAAAATTAAACACCATTTTTTGGTTTTTAAATGGTTTTACAGATTATATTTATACATCAATGCTAATCATCAGCATTCAAAGGGATTCGAATTTTTGTCATTAGAATAGATAAAAATTGAATACCATTTTCTGGCATTAAAATGGATTTATGAATTGTGCATATACTTACTTCAATGCTATCTCGAAATGAATTCACAAAAATTTGGAATATTTTAATATTTATAATGTTACAATCACTGAATAATTGTTTTAAGCACAGTCATTTCATAAAACTTGATTTCATCTTTTTTGTAAGAATCGATTGTATTTTGAAATTGTAAGAATCGATTGTATTTAGTTATAATTCCAATTTAATATATTTTTAATAAATGACTAATATGTTATATATTATCACTGACAATTGGAAAAAGTTTATTTAAAAACAAAGTTTTTGCTTAAAAACACAAAATGTTATACGAGACAATTGTTAAAATGGATACACTTTTACTTAATTAATTAAATGTATTTAACAAATTAACAATTAAGGATTGTGCAATAAACCGAAGCGAGTAGGAGAAAATATACTCATACTCGTCAAAATTTTACCTTTTTAATGGTAAGTTTTATAATATATAGGTATAGAAATATTCAAAAATATTGCTTTATCTACTCAATCAAAATTATTTTGTTATTAAATTCTTCATTTTCAATGAAATATACCAAAATTTTTATTGGTATCTGTTAACCTACTAGGTCAATAGTTATGTTATGCGAATTGCAGGTCGGGAACTAAGGGTTAGAAATGTTTTCTGTTCATTAATGGATGATATATTTGTAAGGGAATTAAATAGTTTTCGTTATTTATAAGTTAAGTTAGTATTATGTACTGTGTACAAGTAACTTTGTCTACCTCCTATAGGACTTACAATCTAACAATCATTGTATGGATAATCCTACCGTCAATGGGATCTAGATGTGTCAATATGTGATTAATAAATAAATCAATAAATAAAAAAAAACGAAAAAAATGGTTGAAAATTTGAATATTAAAATTTACTTCCAAAGTTTGGGTATCATCATTTGGTAGCATTAAATAAGGATACCAAACCTATGTAAATTTTAACTTTTCATAATTATGTGGTTGCTGGATATTTTCAACAGGGAAAACATTTTGATACATTTTCATGAATATTAATACTTACATTAAAACATTTAAAAATGTATTAATTTTTTTTTCTGAAAATAATGTAAATATGCATAAGCTTATCAAATTGTACCAAACTGTTTCAACAGACCTAAAAGCAATGTTCACAAATATGTTCATTAACTTTTTACACACTTTCATATACAGCTTCTTACATTTTCAATTTATGCTAAAGTATTCATTTTTTAATATATTATATACAATATTACCAGTCTATCAAATACGTTAACTCACTGATTTTATTTGATCCACATCAACATTATTTGGGGCTTGCATACTCATTTCAAAATACTAAGGTTAAACTGATTAAATTTAATGTTGAATCTATCGTTCCTTTTCAATCAAATTTCAGAAATCAAACTGATTAACTTCGCTTTGATTTCTGATTTTTTTTTTACTTCCAGAGATGAATCAAATCAGAGCTAGAAGCATTGGCGAACTGAGCATATGATGCCATCGGCACGCTGGCCTAGAACATTGTGGCTAAATAAATTTTCCTTAGAAAAAACAACAAACTTTAATTGGCTCCGTCAGCTAACCTTTCTTAATTGATTCGCTCCGCCTTCATACACCCATACAAGAGAAAAATATGTGGGGGATTCCGTTTATCTATAAATCCGTCATTAATTACTTTTTTTACACATTCTCAGCCCAACGATTCACTCCGTCTTTATTTTCCCGGAAAAGAGGAAGCTATGTGCCCTGTTGAAAATATCCACGTGGATTTTCATGCGGAAATCTATGCGCATTTCCACGTGGAAATCAGCTCTAAAATGCCATGTAGATTTCCACGTAGAAATATTTTAAACAGCGAGATTAATTAAAATAAAGTTCACATAGGTTTGATGCCCTTCTTAGGATTGCATGAGTAAGTATCTGAAACAAATATTTATAATCGATCTACCTAACCGATTTCCATTTTACTTGCATTACAATACACAATATTTGGACATGTTAAGTGCACGTAAGCAAAATAATAAATCCACTTCCACAGCATCATTTATCAAGTCAAAATATATTCAATTATGTACCAATAATTTATTTTAAATAATCATATTTTTTATAAATTATTCTATTTATCCGAAAAGATATACATGCTGAAAATCTGCATTATTTTTTAAATTCGAAATTTGAATGATGCTTCTGCGATTTAAATGGTCAGGGATCGACCTTCGCTTTCTGCTAAGTACTGCGCATGCGCTGCATATCAAATTTTATTATTTTTTATAAACCCTTTTGCGCATGCTCAGTATTTTGTGCTTGCGCTGCATATCTTATTCACGTTTTCTACACCAAGAATTGATTTTTATTTTTTATTAAATAAAAAATTATCAATATTCTATTTTTAACTACGGAGCACTTTCCATTATCCAAATTATTAAATCGACAGGTTGGGGTGTACTCAATCATCGCAGACGGTTATAGGAACCTCTTAATAATGTTACGCCGGTGCCCGGGAACAAAAATCTGGGGTACAGACCGGTACTTCTGTTCCCCAAACGCTTATCTGCGCCACTCCCCATTGAAAATAAATAGGTCATTTTGTTATGTAACAAAAATATGAATGTTGTAACGTGACAAATTCGAACGCTTTTGTACGTAATTTTTTAGTATATATTTGTTACCTAATTTTAATGCATAATTTTCAGGAATTTTCTCCACAAAAATAATTAATACAAATATAAATGTTGCAAAAATAGTAAATATTACACAATACAATAAGAAACCGCGTACAATAATAATAATAATATATAAGAAAAAAAAAGAATTTTTTTTTATTTGAAGGCCATCCATAAATTACTTAAGACATTGTAGGGGGCGTTGCTTTTTTTCTTACGCCTTCTGATAAAGGGTGAGTGGTGCTCAAAGGCCGTATTACGTAAGATTATGTTTTTTATTTTTTACGTTCTAGAAATGAAGCTTTTGTATCAATTAGATATTATGAATTATGACTGATTATTTTTATTAAATTAATATTATGAACGGTTTAATTAATAAAGGTTCAGTTCCCATTGACTGTTCGCACCTTGCCGAACGCTGGGTTTACGGCTAACCGGGTGATGGGCTTATGGGAGTTGCACTTTTATGAATGAGTGTGTGGCATGAGTGAGTTCTTCTAAAATGCACGGAGCGGAGATGGGCTGCAGAAGCAGAAAGGGTAACCGAATGTGCACACTGCATGCCAACCATAGTCGGAGCTGTAGGTTCGATAAGTGGATCTCGACCGGTTATACAGAGACAGAGGAAGGCATGCATACCTAGCGACCCCTATAAACCGGAGTCGTCCACGGGGTGAGATTACACGCGGAGCACAGGCTTCAGGTAATTACCCCGTAAAAAAGCGATTTCCTGGGTGGAGAGCATGTTTGATGGATAAATGAGGGGGCCCTAAAAACAGGCTTCTTCTAAAGCACATGAGGAAGCCGTCCTTGGCTTAGTGGGTAAGACGCTTGCCTGCTAATACAAGGCGACTCAAGTAGCCGTGGGTTCGATTCCCGTCTGGAACTCGAAAATTTTTTCGGGCTTTTTTCGGACGGAAAAAGAACCATGACTACGATATTTGTAAAAAGTCTCACTGGGCAAATTAATTAAAACAAGAAAAAAGTCCCACTGGGCAAAATTGAATAAGAAAAAAGTCCCACTGGGCAATACCTGGTAATGGCCTAAGCTCACCAGCAATAGGACAATAAAAACTATTTAAAAAAAAAAGCACATGAGGATGTGATTCTGGAACGAATGAAAGGGAGAAGTGCTGCTCTTAAACTAATGGCGGACCATCGTGTTTGCCGTGCGGTACGACTCGAGCGCTGCCAAAAGGAGATACTGGGAGGGGAGGCGATCTGAGGTAATGCCGACGAGGATCGAACCACCTTTGGCTCGCGCTGTCGGCAAGATGGGATACCGGTCGCCTATCCAGCACTGATTAACTGGCATCGGTGAGTACGTTTCGTCGAGTGATGTTTGCCGGAAACTCTCCAGAGAACTGAACACCTTGTTCGGGGTGGGAAGCTCGAAAGAGCAGAGGTGAGCTAGCGGGATGGAGCGTGCTATATCACAGCATGACGCACACAATCTGGCACCGTCTACAGACATGTGTTGTGGCCATGCCAGCTGCCCCCATAGAAGGAGGGATCCAGAGGATTGATGCCCATGCTCTGGCGAATCTTTATTATTTCAGCAAGAACGTCCCAACAAATCAAACTAGAGGAAGGAAGAAAAGGAGATAACAGTAAAAGTAAGTCAGCGGCGCTGCCAAGGGTAACCCTTAGAGCGCCGCTACTAAAAGTTGAATCAGTGCTCAGAAGATCTGGTAGCACTACTAGCGTGCAGAGTTGTCATCCTGACGGAGAAGACAGAGAGGAAATCGCAACAACAGGCGCGATAAGCGAAAGCGACCCCCTGAGCAAGCGCATTGCTGCAGCGGAGGAAAAAGCGATGAAAACTCTCTCCGAAATGAAGAACCTCCTGACGACTATGCTGGCTGTCCTGAAAAGGCAACCAAACATAGCCAAGGAGATGAAGAAGGTTTTCGAAGCGACTTGCGATTGAAACGCGGTCCGCCGCCGATGTGAAGATCGGCAGAGTTTCGTTGCAACCCGAAACGAAGGAGCAAGAGTAATTTTATTTAGTAAAAAAAAAACACAAAACTCTTGTTATTTAAAAAAAATCGTGCATTTTATTTTTCTTCTTAATTAAATTAAATACTGTGTATCTATATATAAAGTGGTTTAGTACTATAGTTCTATAAGTGTAATAACCACAGCGCGTAACATTCAGGTTAATTTCGCACGTGGTAACCGTGATCAGCGCCGTAATAGAAACGGAAGAGAACGATTAGCGGCTCCGGTGTTAATTTTTAGGGGTCGCGGGTAGTTGGATGGGAGTGGGAGTCGCGAGGACCGGGCCTCACGCAGGCTCCTTGGCAAGGCGTCAGTGCCGCGAAATATGACGTATTGGCTGCGATATTCCGCCCGCCTCGTTGTGAGATGCAACGAGAAACCGTAGTAAGAAAAAAAACAAAAAAGGGGAAAAGAAACATAAAAGAATAATAAAAAGTAAAAGAAAGAGTAAAAAATAGTAAAAGAAAAGATGATGAAAATAGTGTAGTGAATGTGTGTATGTTGTGATCTTCAGTGGAGAGAAGTGGTCAGGTCAGCCGCGTAGAGGCTCCGCCCGCCGTGGTGTCGGTGTCGACCGGGAGACGGATGACCTTCACGACTGGTCTTTGCAGGGTCGATGTTGCCGTTTTCAACGTGAGGACCCGCGTGAGGCCATTCTACCGGGGTGGCAACGCTGTACACACGCTAGGGACCACTTCGTCGGTGGCAGCAGTTGGTCTTTGAGGAGAATGAGGTCCCTTTCCTCGACGGTGGTATTTGGATCGATCCACTTAGAACATTGTTGAAGATGTTGTAGCACCTCTCGCTGCCAGCGCTTCCAGAAATGGTTTCTCATTTGGGTAGTTAACTTGAAGCGTGGTAATCTTGCAAAAGACGAATCAAAGGATGGGGGTTCCGGAAGAATCGTAAGAGTAGAGCCAATTAAAAAATGACCTGGAGTGAGAGCAGACATATCCGCAGGGTCACTACTGATGGGGCTAAGAGGTCTTGAGTTTAAACAAGCTTCGATTTGTGAGATGAGCGTCGAAAACTTTTTAAACGTTAGCTTGGAATCTCCCATCACTCTGCGCAGGTGATGCTTAGCTGCCTTGACACCCGCTTCCCAGAGGCCACCGAAGTGAGATGCCCTTGGGGGGATGTGTTTCCATTCGATACCGTCCTTGACCACAAGGTCAGCAATCTCTTTGCTGATCTCTGAGGTTGCTGTGAAGAGGTGTCGAATTTCTGCGCTAGCGCCTTGAAATGTAGTGCCGTTATCTGAATAGATAGACGAAACTCCATTAAAAATCCTTGTGCTGTGTAGTCAGATACCATTTCCAAGTGCACAGCACGAGTGACAAAGCAGATAAAGATACAGAGGTATCCTTTGTAGGCCTTGATTCGGCGACCTTTAGATGTGCGCAGAAGGTAGAGACCTGCGGAATCTAGGCCTGTGACGGAGAAAGGACTGTCCGGAGTAACTCGTGCACTAGGTAGAGGTGCCATTTGTTGCACTTGGAAGTTACCTTGAAAACGGACGCAGCGAACGAATTGACGAGTTAGCTTTCGTATGCGATTTCTAGCACGTACATCCTTAGGAGGTGGCTGGCGACTAGCTGCGGACCTCCAGGCAGTGTGCGAAGATGTGCAGCTCGTATTAGAAGCTCAGCCAAATGCAAGAGGGAATTTTGGAGACGAATTCCGATTCTTAAAATATCGTCGGGATCCATCATGGGTAAAAAGCGTCAGATGGTGCTTTGCTGGGAGAGGAGAAGACCCTCAGCAATGCGAACCTACTTAGTTGTTTTCAGTGCAGCCTAGGTTAGTTGTTTTCAGTGCAGGGTAATAGAAGTCGATCTGATTACTTACATGAGTAGTGTATGCTTGCAGACCTGAAGTAGCGGAGGAAGCCGAAGAGTCCCTTGTTGGTTTACTCTCACTGGTCTGCTCGATGTGCAGAAGTGAGTGGTGGAGCCCCTGGCAATTTGAAGTGCTGCACCTTGTCTTCGAGGGGTAAGATAAGGCAGAATGACCAGACCTTAGGCAGTTGAGCGCTTCTTTTCCAAGTATAGCTTGGTGAAAGTCGGACAGTAGCCAATAAAATGTTTGCCCTTGCACTGTGGACAGCCTAGATTCTGAAATCGAGACTTGTTGGATGCTAATGAGGCCGCATGATGTACTAAAATGAATTTATTAACATTAGGAACTGATTTCTTTGTACATAGGGGATTTGAAGCGGCGCTATCACTGGAACAAGCTGTATCTTAGGAGCGAGCACGGTTCTCCAAAAACACAACTAGCTGCTGGTATGTAGGGAACACATTCGTTCCCTCCAGGGACTTCTCCCAATCCTCTCTTGGTGACAACCTCTAAAAACCAGTCGTCCCAAGTATCAACCGACCGGTTGAGCGAGTTCATGGCCCTCACTGCCTCTTCGACTCCATCCAGAAGACGGGTTATTTCGCTGGAGGACCTCTTAGACATTGCTGGCATTGACATGAGGCGATTCATGTGTGTCGAGAGTCTGACACGCTTGTTGTCGTATCGTCTGGCAGCGTTTCCCAAGCCACCGGGAAGTTGTCTCCTATAACCTGAAGACTTTTGAGGCGTCTAGCTGCCTCCCCATCTAGAGAGGCAAAGCGGACGAACACCCTTTACTATAGAACTGTAAAGCTCCCTAAAGGTCTCCCAGTCAGTCTGCTTTCCGCTGAATTTCGGTGAGGCCAGCTTGGGAAAAGCAGAGAAGGGAGCAATATTCGTTGCAGCGCCTTCCGCGGGTCTGAACCTAGCTGGATTTGTTGCTGGTGGTTCGAAGAAGCAGATTCTCCTACTAAGCTCGGACCTGGTTCTGATGTAGACATCTTCAACGTCGAGGAAGAAGCTCTGCTTGAAGTAATCTTCTTCTTTCAGGTCCTCTTCCGTTATACTGAGGTCTAGATGCCTATTGACTACTTTCCCCCAATAGCTTTCCAGGAGGTCTAGGCGGCTCTGCAACACATCTAAAGTAAGCGAGGCAGCTCCCTTTTTATCTGTGTTTGTCAAGAAGTTCTTGATTAAGTAACCTGCTTGAGGATTGTGCGGTTCGCCATGCTGAGTGTTAAACGATAAAGCAAATTAGAAACAGCTTAAGCGAGTCGGAAGAATTAAAGTTTACAAGCAAGCGAAAGGTTTCATCTACAAAACAGGAAGGTGATCCCCCACTTTTTTTTTGAACAAGTATAGAAAGAGATTCTATGTCTCTCGCACTCAGATTTAAGTGCTGCTTCAAAAGAGAAAAGAATTGAAGAACTATAATGTAGAGTGAGTGTTTGCAGTTGAAGAGAGAGAGGGTATTAAAGGGCAGAAGAAGCTATACAAGTGGCAGACTCCAAAGAACAAAGCAACAGAAGAGCGCTTAGTACAGGTTAATGTTTAGTGATACTTAGGCTTGATAGATAAATTGTTTCCTGAATAAATCGTCTGCCGAAAGTTGGCATGCCGTTCTCTCTCTTCTCAGCATTTGCAACCTCTGTACTCTGTAGCTGCTTTCTGAATCTGCTAACAGGTGGTCGGCTGTCGTGTAGAGAAAAGCAGTCGCACTTGTAGGTTAGGCGCAGCAACAGACCGAGCAGTGTCGCCTGTGGGACGGGTGCGTCGTTTGCATGAAGACGTTCGAGTTTGTCCAGCTTCGCAGCGCCTTTATTGACTTGTCCATGCAGCTCTCAGTGGGACTGTCGGAGCGGGCCGCGGCGCCTTACTCCGTCGGTAAGTAGCGGCTCGGGCAAATGCAATCGTACTCAAGCGAGCTCTCTCCTGTTGCCGTCGAGATGGGAGCGATAGAGGGAGAGAGAGAGAGATATGAAGAGCGAGAGAGAATGGTAACAGGCTGCTCACCTTAGCTCTTGTTTTGGATTATGGAATTCGCCCTTGACCTTGGGCAATGATGTGGACCCTTGACCAATGATGTGGAAATACCTTCGGATCCTTTTGAGAATATCCTTCTTCCGCTCTTTCTCCTTCCCAAGTGAATTTGGAGCTAGAGTTGATGTCTGCTTTCAACTCCTTCGCGGTTTTGCTTATCCGGCTCGAAGGACCAATGTTTAGGCCGCGCGTTCGTCACAAAGGTTTTCGAAGCGACCTGCGATTGAAACGCGGTCGGCCGCCGATATGAAGATCGGCAGAGTTTCGTTGAAAACCGGAACGAAGGAGCAGGAGGAATTTTATTTAGTAAAAAAAAAGCACAAAACTCTTGTTATTTATAGAAAAACTCATGCACTTTATTTTTCTTCTTAATTAAATTAAATACTATGTATGTATATATAAAGTGGTTTAGGGTAAGAATCATAGCGCGTAACATTCAGGTTAATTTTTCATTACACGATTCTTTTGTTCATTTCTTGTATACATAACTACTCCCAATTTCTTTTGTCAAACGTATGCTAAAGAAAGTTGTAAAATCAGCTTATAAATTGTCAAGTATCGTTTTTGCCTTAAGCAGAATATACCGACAACAGATGTAAAATTAAGATTTTAACGAAAATTCACAGGTTTGTAGATGAAGGCTTAATAAACTTACAATTAAATTTCCGTTAGGCTACATAGCCTTAGCAGTGAGAACAAAATATTTTTATATTGTTTCGACTTTAACATTGTCTTTTATGGGAAGTTATTTTATTATCAGGATATTAAATTAACTAAAATTAAGATATTTTTAAAGAAAATTACAGTGATAGAAAAATTAATAAACAATATTTAGCAGCTTGATAAATAATCATTCATGGCTTCCTTAAATAGTTGGAAGATATTTTTCTTTTAAAAAGTCAATTTTCGCAAAGACTATGTACGGTAAATATATACCTGTATACACCGACTGCAATTGTCAAATCCAGAAAATCCTATACCTGTTTTACTACGTACCGGTAGAATCTCCTTAAAGGAATATTTAAATCATTCCAGTTATAACATTATTCTTTTTCTCATTTCAAATTTTGTAAAATATCTTCAACATTACAAAAAATAACTAAGAAAATACTTGGCAGACCGTCGTCAGACAGTTTAAGGTGTATAATAAAAATATTATAAGTATACGAAATGACACAGCCCCAACGTACCACTTTGCGAATCAGTTTACTCGGAACTGGATAGAAAAATAAAAGTGCAGCAGGTCTCATTCGATGTTAAGTTGTGAGTAGAATTGTATGGTATTGCCAGAATTAATGTAAAATTTTTGGTTCAAAAGATAAAACATTTATTTTCCGAAATAAATGTTTTTAGCGAATATTTCTGCCATATTCTTGTAGACGGGATGAAAATAATTCGAAATAGTCGTTTTTGGTTAGCGATAATATTTTTAGCCTTTCGTAATAAATATTAGAAATATTCATTATTCATCTTCGTTGCCGAAATTACGGGTTCAAGGTGACCGTTCCAGTTGGGTTCGTCGTCGTCACGTTACCGAGCGGCGAGCAGAGTGCGGCAACTTCACTCCGGTCTCCGATGATCTCGGAAAAAAGTGTTTTTAAGGTCACGGAGAATACTGACTATACGGAGTTTTGTCATTTTGTTGATATTGCCAATTGAAATGGAGGATAATAGATGGCGTTAGATGAATATTTTCAGCGTTGCATTATTATT
>UELV01175962.1:0-27016 GCA_900490015.1 Megastigmus stigmatizans | reverse complement strand
ATACAACTCTTCACACCATAATGACATCAATTACAAACAATTTAAGACCAATTACATCAAAATTGATGAATCGGTTGGACCTGTAGGTTACGCCAAAGCCAAATTTTTGAAACGGACACAACATAAGATGAAATGGGCATAGAGGCTTCTACTAGAGCTCATTTTGTCAGGAATCCAATATACTTTTAGAATATTATGTGAAAATTTTACTAATTATTATAATTTTTTTGTTTTAGGTGAATGAATATCAAAAAATTTATAGGTGTATACCCCCCTTAAGTATAAATATTCAAACCGTTGGTCCGAAACTCGATGATGCAGCATATCAAAGTTGCGGTGCGAAACAAATGCACAGAACCTTTGATATAACTTGGTTGCATCGATGCACGCGTGTGCGTGATTGATTCCTAAAATAAAAACTGCATACATTGTTTTTGTATTATGTCATGGCTAATAAAAGTTCGTACGCTTATGTATATAGACTTGGGTATGTAAAAAAAGAAGAGCCGATTACAGACGATTGATAATTATGTTTACATGCGGAAGATATGCCCGCGGATTCTTTCGGCCTTTTAATTATGCCTGAACACGTGGAGTATTTAACTATACTTATGTGGAATCTTGAAATTGAAGGTCCATCGAGGTAAAAATAAGAAGAAAAAAACGACACGTGGATTTTGAAATGTAACAGTATGCCGTTATCAATTAATCACATGTATAGTTGGTCATCGTATCCAGAATGATTTGGAGAGCAGGGAAAGAAGGGCCGCGGGGCTAAGTGTCCTTCGCTTTAACGCGACACGTGTGTGCATCTCTCCGGTAAGTATATGTGTACAATTTCCATGACGTAAGACACACGCGTCTCTGCTAGAGAAAACGCTTGGAACGGTGCTAATAACGCTTAAATATGACACGACTTTTCTACAAGTGTCGGATAATTTATAACTGCAGCGTATGGATCGCAATTGTATTATCTTCAATTACGTTTTTGAACCTCCACGGATGAAATTTTAATTGACCAAAAGTGTGTGGTCTTTGAGCAACTTTTAATAACCACGACACCCAACAGAAATCAAACGTAAACATATCATTTTTCTCTTCTCTTCCCTCTTGTTTCATTACTGATTAATATATTGTAATAATTCTTATCTGCGGTCGCTTTCCACATTCGCATGGAGAGAAAAAACAAATCAAATTAGAAGAATATATAGCAAGCAATTAATAGATCAAGCCGCGAGTTCGCACATTTGGTCATTTCTACTAATCTGCGGCACCGAGTAATCGTGCGCCACTTGATAAATAAGCGCGCTCTTATCGAACCATCAAATGACTGCGCGCAACGTATCATTAGAGATTTTAACTTGTTTATAACGAATCTATTATACTGCACACGCTCGAAAATATAACATAAGTACGACGAGATGCGGTATACGCCTTCTCATTGTTTTGTGCGACTTTGGACTCGTCGCGTCTTCGTTTTTGACTTTCTCTCTCTCTTGCAATAATCATTGTTGACATGCGCGTAATCGCTTATATATACTTACATTCATATATATACGGCTCGTGCGTACAATTATACGAGTTTGGCAACTCGGGTTGCGGCCGAGTCTAATTATACGCTAACATTGTAATGGCAATCGAGCGATAAAGATTGCAACTTGACATATCTCAAACGGAAACTAATTTATTTTCAGACAGATTTGATGCTTGACACGCAGCGAAATTATAAGACCTATATATATATATATATATATATCGTACGTATGCATATAGATGACTAAAAAGTCTTCATACTTGTAGGAATTACTGGTACGCATAAACCGCATATATATATGTGTGCGGTTTATGCGTACCAGTAATTCCTACAAGTATGAAGACTTTTTAGTCATCTATATGCATACGTATGATATACGTTTATAATGTGTCAACGAAGAAGACCAAGACACACTCTTAATTCAGACCGAATGTTTTCTCAGTTGAGTCAGCTTTCTTTTCCTCACCTTGAGAGGAAACGCGTGGAAATATAATTATCAGTCCACGTGGAGTTTTGTGTTGCGCATTATATATATCGTGAAGCGAGGACACACAGAGAGAGAAAGAGACAGAAAAAATGCAAGACAAGAGCTGCAGCACGGGGATTGGTCAGCTCCTTTAAATATTCGCTCTCCCCGCGCGAGGAGACGCACGCAGCAGCTCATGGAATTGTGACTATAGGGGAGTTAATCTCGAAGGCTCGCTCTCGACACGCCCAACGTATATAATACAATGTATTATAATCCATTGAGAAGTGCGTGGACCGGTGAGAGAGAGAGAGAGAGAGAGAGAGAGAGAGAGAGAGAGAGAGAGAGAGAGAGCATCGGCAACAGACGACCTGCTATACTACTATATGCACACAATATATATGTATAATACCGCAGAGCCAGGCTCTTCTCTTCCTGTTATGTCTGCCGAGCTGTGCGCGCGCGACGATAAACCCTATTCTGTCCTGCAGCGACACGTGTCTGACCTTCAAACTGACCTTTATACGCATATATGTGTATTATGTATATGTATATACCTATGAATTTTTTTTGTTCTTTCTACTTTTTAAATCTCGAGGAACGGGCTCGAAGGTGGCAGAGATAGTATTTCTTTTTGGTCTGCTCTGCTATACCTTCCTCGGCAGCTGTTTGTATTAAATACGACCTGCGATCCTATATAGCTGTTATTGTCAATTGAGAGTGTTTTGCGCTAAAATATAAGATCTTCTTTTCAGATTTGAATTGAAGTAGGAGGTACTATATATGTAATATTAACTTTTTAGTTTATTTAATAAGTTTTCCGCATCAACTGCGCTTTTCTAAATATTCTCTTTACACTCAATCTTTTTTTTTTAATCCACATGCACTTGGAATCTTTTTAATCGTCAACATATACACTTATACAAGACACTTCAAGTATTTATTTCCTGTCATTTTTTAATCCGATAACTTTGAGTAATCGCTAATCGATACCTACGGGAAGTTAGTAATAAATACGTATTATAATAAATTCTGCGATTTTTGTAATTGATGAATTGATATTCGCGTAACAGTTGTTTTTCCAGATTCCCGCATTTGCTGCAGCTTTTAAATAATAATGCACTTGTACAATAATAATCAATCCAATGATACGGAATTAGCGCGAAGCATTGTATCTTCATATCAGTAATATGCGATATTAATATTGGTTCATCCAATTGATAAGTTAAAACGGTTGTGCTGTATTCGAAAGCGGCGCGCCTAAGCAATGACTTGACTACTTGAGCTCTTGTCCTGTGCCATTGCAGTAAAATTCTTTTTGGAAATGCAATATAGCAGCACGATTCTTTCCATTGTTTTGAGAGATAATTTGGTTTTGAGTGGTAGTCGCCGCTTTTTTTGCTGCCACGGGGTGAAAAAGTGTCGATACATGTATACACATCGTGCACCAGACTGCTCGGTTTTTAAATGCGCGTATTCGTTTTTTTTTATATATACCACGATGCCATTGCGAACCGTCATATCTCAAGGTATCATTTATTTGGGTCAATAATGAGGTAGTAAACAAAGCTGCAACGATAATTGCATTTTGCGCCTAATAGAGGTCTTCACGAATTACACCGGAGTATAGTTGACCGAGCTCGATATAGGTGCAGCTCATTTTACAAAATCTAGGATTCCAAAATCAAATACTTTATAGCGATATTCAAAAACTACAAAGAATTCCTAAATTAAATTACATAATTATATATGTCTATGACAAAAAGTAGATGACTATTGAAAAAACTTCTTTTTTTTTTTTACATTGACTGAGCTATGGGAAGCCGGAGGAGCATAGTTACCGACGATTACAGTTTCATACTTTTTTCGTTCAATTTTTAATATTTTAACATTTTGCAAGTTGAGTTCAATTCTGTGAACTATAAAGAATTAGGATCAACTCGAAAAATATTAAAATATTAAAAATTGAACGAAAAAAGTATGAAACTGTAATCGTCGGTAACTATGCTCCTCCGGTTATTCTGTTTTTTAATACTAATGTTATTTAATAAAATTTCATAGTAACATTTTCAAATATTAAAAACTTTCATAATTTGAGATTCGAGAAAACTTCCATATCCACGTATGAATATAAATCACAAGCAGTTTCCTACCTTATCAACGATGGTAAATGTAATAATTTTTCGCAAATATATATATATTTATAATAATTAGATGAAATGTATAATTTTTATTTTAACAAATTTGAACATTTTTTCCGTGTATAAGTAAAACTTTAACATCTTAGTCTTTAATGTAAAGATTATTATTGTAAGCTGACAAAAATGTATCCCTAAAATTAAATAATAATTTAGTTTTTATCGGTATGTCTATACAAGCTAAAATAATAAGTGAAGCACATACATACAATAAATACTGTTTCTACTTAAAAATCGTATTATCTTTTTGAAAAATATAATAAAAAGTGCTTAATATGTGAACATTGGTAGTATAATAAAATTCGTAAAGATTTTTGTGTCTAATATTTTTTAATCGAATAACTATTTAATAATTAGTTTTGTGTCAGAAGTAGCTTGTTGATCGTGAAGCTATTATTTTTTATACGCTACTTTTATACGTTTTTCACTAGTTCAATTTGAAAGTAGAATTTTATACAACATAAAGGAAGCATGAACGTATGTATTTACAATTATCTCGTTTATTTTATGAATATGATTTTGTAAAAATAGTTGATATTCCTTCTAATACGAAAAAAGATTTAACTTTCTGTTTCAAGTAGGCGTGTATATCTATAAAAAAATAAAACAGTAAACCAAAAAGAAGCGCAAAATTATTCCAAGATTAACAGATTTTTGGTTGGAGAATATTTTGTTTTACTTCATATTTTCATTTTCGGGTAATACTTAATTCATAAGCTATATATATAATATACAAAGAGGCACAAATTTGTTGTAACCATAAAAAAGCATTAAAAATCCAAAATATCAAAAACTTAAGCTTATTCAAATTATAGATACTATTCGTTGAAAATAACGGTATCTCTTTACCTTCGATAATATCATGTTTTTTTACCACACTAATATGATTTTTGAAACTACATTTCTAAAATAAATTTAGGTCATCTTAATCTCTTGGCTGTATAGCGACTTGAATATTTTACATTCCATTTAAATGCATCTATAAATTATTTTAAAATCTTTAGTATTTCTAAGTGTAAATAATATTTAACACAATAAAATGAAAACAAGGGCAACTTTCTCATCTATACATAATATAAGAAAAAAGAAGGATGTCGACACTAATTATCAATGAAATAACGATGAAATAAAAACGTGCTGCACTGACTCTTACTAAACGAAAAGACATTTAATTTAAAGAACAGTCGAGTCCATACTTGAAAGGAAATATTTAAAAAAAATAGAGTTTATTGTGCTCTGTACTTAATGTATAAGTAGCAACAGATAAATATGTATTAGGAAGACGCGGATTTTCAATAAAGTATTTCTGTACTTTCTTATCAAGTATACAGGATTTCGATTAATTTTTTAAATTAAATGTTTTTCCACACACTCATACGGAATGTTTCATTCGACTTTCATAATAATCATCTTCTTTTCTCTCTATTAAATAATAAATTCGAAGGTATTCGATACAAGCGCTTCTCTTACCCTAAGCTATCTCTACACGCAAGTAAATCGCAGTCTAAGGAACAAACTAACCTTACTGTCACTTTTTCATCACAATAATAGGATGCTGGTTGCGAATAAAGCTAAAAATTAAGTGAACCAACGACTAAATGATATACGTAAAAATATGTGTATAATTCATTTATATAGTTTCGTTCTTCGCGTAGACAAATGTATTTACAGTATAGCCATTGAAGCCAAAAAAATAATCGGTCTCTTTCGATTCCCACAGAATCGCCGCGCAAGGAAAGTCGAGGAGAACACAACAATTCCAATAAAATGGAAAAGAGGGGAATGAATGAAAAAAAAAACGGAGAAGAAAAAAAAAACAAAGGCTCCGAACACGACGCAAGTGAGGTAATAAAGTTGCATTAACAATAGCTCGCGTGTCGCTAGCGGAGATTTGCGTAACGTAGGCCACTGCGTGTTCTGTGTATATATATACACTCTGGTGGCATGTCGAATTCAAGTTCGATTCGTCTCGCCCCGATAACGTAGAAATCTATAATATCTGCTTGGATTGGCGCAGGTAAGGCGGTTCTATTATATATATAGATGCGGCTAATTGCGCAATCGTCGCGACTCGCTGTTATATTATAATACGGTTGCAAAAATAATAATTTAATAGTGCTCGTCCAATCGCCCTGTACAAATGATTTGGTGCGGATTCTTTCGTATCTACATATATATTATGTATAGTCCTAAGTATGCAGGGTGAACGGCTCTCGTCAGCTCTGCCCGGGGGTCGGTTTAGCCCAGCGCGTCATCGGACCGCTCCGTAGACGAGCAGCAGGAAGGCGAGTCCCAATAGAGGATAAGACGTCCTAGCGCTACTGGCTCCTCCTGCCAAGTACTTCCCTGCAAAAACGAGCGGTGCTTTTTATTCCTATATGTATATACATGCAGTTTGTATATATGATAAGTATAAGGGATGACTCTGTGTGTAGGTATATAATATAGACTTACATAGCGAGGCCAAGTAGGAATGACAGCAGCACTCGCGTACCCTCGAGTATTCGGCGCAGTCACCGGCACGGACTTGGCACGCCTCCGGGCCCACTCGACAGGTATGCTCCACGAATCCAAGTACTTCTGCAATTTATAGAATACACACAACATGACATTTCTTCGGTATAATAGCTTGCAACCTGTTTTTTTTTGTTTCTTGGTTCATCTGAATTCTAAAGCTAAATTAGCCGAAGTTTTTCACTTCATAGCATAGTGATAATAAGGTGCTCAAATATACCGAGCTATTCAAATTGCGGAATATTTTCGAGAGTGAAAGGAGAGTCGCAGATGGAAAAAGTAATCCTATAACGCGTTGGAGATGGAGTAATGTATAATTCCATTCGTCTCGGGTCACACGCTCGTTGCACACGCGGTCAAGATAATCGAAATATTTTAGCCGCCGCCACCGTTTCTTTTTTGTTGCGCCTCGGATCAATAAATATACAATGGCTCTCGATTTGCCTTCTTTCGCGCGCTCGAAGCTCACGGCTCAATAGCGAAATCGCGTAACGAGATATCAAAACTTCCGGCGCGCGCGTTCGAGCTATCAATGCCTCCTCGCACACACACACACACACTTGGATAGTCGCACTCGTTACCGTTACACCACGACATCCAAAACTTTTATCGAAATCCATTATGCCGCGTCGAACGTCTGCTCGGCATATGCGTCGACGACACACTTTTTGCGGAACACGTCGCTCTCTATGCTACATATTGGCAAATGTATAAATCGACAATCTGCTGATGATACACAGTGCTCGCAACGAAAAAAAAAAACGAAATGATCGCGCGCGAGTCGCTAAAAGTGTACGAGTATTAGAAATTTTAGCCGCGGATAAAGTTTGTGATTTCTGTATTATACGGGCGCAGCTTTCGAGTCCATAAACCTATATAGCGGATAGGACAATTTACAATCGCGCGCGATGTACTCGACGTTATTTTTCTTTGCTATCGGCAAATTGAATAATAAAAAAAAAAAAGAAGAAGAATCTAATATGTAAAATTTACGAGTCGAGTTGGTATTATAAAATGTCGGTGCATTAGTCTGCGAGACAATCGACAGGCGTTGCAGCAGCTTGGTGCGCGTAATGCAATACTTGTTTTTCAAACGATGCGCTCAATTCGAGGATGGCATCATTTACTTTATAACTCATTTACTACTCGGCCAAAGAATAAGTGACTTTATTCGGAAAAACCAATAGATAATTCTATTTCGCCTTTGATATTTAATTGCTCCGGAGTCATGTTTAACTTACTATAAGAAATTCAAACTGAAGCATAGCTCTTAACGTATTCATATACATATATATACAATAGTATCTATTGATTATTTATTTTTAACATGTGTTACTTGTCGCAGCTCTTGATATAAAAGTAGTAAAGCCAGTCGAGCCTTGTAACGAAAGTGCACGAAAGGATATATATATAAGTATAGTCGAAGAAAACGTTTCGGATTTCTCAAAGCACTGCGCGCAGTCGCAGTATATACGGAAAAAAAGGCTCTCGGTCCGCGCGCCTACAATAATGCATTTTCCCGATATACAAAACAATCGGTCGAGAGCATGTATATACATACAAGCTGCAAGAACGCAGCCATCACGTTCGCTCGGTGCGCACCGCAGCACACAAGGAGCATTACAAGAGGCCTCCTCGCGTATATACATTATACACTTGGCTATTCACCCGTTGGAATAATGCAGATAAATCATGCGGATATCGTATAACGAAAATCTATTCCGTTGTATTTTAAATATTTAGGATAAGAACATGGTGCTTGTGTGCGTGTCTTTATCGCGGAGTTGCGGGTGTTGTATACAAGTTTAGAGTTACTCGGTTTAGCGCGGTGATGAAAAATATAAGAGCTGGCCTTTATATATATAGTTCTGTGACGATAAGGGGCGTTTGTATAATACATATGCGAACAAAAACAATTGATTTGAAAACCTTGAAAATTTGAAAACCTACATTATTAACGTATTTATTGCTGTACACGAGAAACTTCGGATTTAATCAATTTCTTTTTTGACCGTAGAAATTGAAGCCCGCGCGAAAGGTGATCAGCGATATCATCCTGCGTGGTTTTATATTGTAGCGAATAAAAGGGCTTTGACAAAGATTATTTTTCTCACGAATCCCTCATTATACCGCGCGAAGCATTTGCTTTGCGCGTCTTGTATACATCGGACAGGCACGTGTGCGCGCATTCTAATCGAAATCCTCACATAGTGTAAGTGTATAAAAGACATCCGAGAGTCGGTGACTTCCTCGGGTGACTGGCCCCTTCCGTCCATAAAGATGGTCAGGAATTTTTGCACACCAAAGATTTCCCGGAAACCCGCATAGCCTCGAGACTACATTCTATTCTTAATATTCATCATCGTAGCGCGGCGATGAGAAAAGCCGATAAGATCGACGTTGGAGAAATGAGCCGTTGGGAAATTGGCTGTTTTCTCGTGATCAACGTAGCTAAGCACCGCGTATAGTTGAGCGTGTCATGCATGGATTGTCACAGTGTTGTCTCCTCGCCTGATTACGATTGATCGCAAGGTCGGATCTCTCTATACTCGCGGCTCTATTCTATTGGGAAATTGCTGAATTTCAGTTCGATTGTTTGACAAACGGTGATTGCACACCTTGGGTAATTAGGAGCGAGCGAACGCCTATTATATCGTTGGCTCGATGCGCGGCAAAAGATATTCTACATAAATATCACAAATTTTACTTTGCGACGAGGTAGCGTTGGAATTTTTTTTATCGAACTAGGTAAATTCCGCAATACGCATATTTGGTGGCAAATTAATTTTTAGTTTGCAGGGATTAATGCCAAAGATAACATACGTGTTTTTATGTTTTTTTCTGAGGGTCCAAATTTTAATGTAAATTATTTCATATTTCTGATAATTTGTATAATAAATTAAAATTATATTGAAAGAGAGGAAAACGTGCTCGCGTGATATAGAACCATTTTGATCTGACAATCAGTTGAAAATTTTTATTTTCATCGAATTTTCATAGAACACTTTAAATAAAAAACAATTAGAAGTGTTTAAGTCATACAGATCGTAGACAGTTGAAGGAAAGTATACAAGTAAAAAAAAATCACTACACAGTTTTCCATCTAAAGAAAATCGAATCTCGAACACCTATATACATATATATACACTATAGTCCCAATGACAAAATCAACCGAGGCATTTTAATAAAATTGCAAATCGTGTTGCTAAAGTTAGCCGCGATCGATAATAACATCAACAGAGACACGAACGAAAGTGAACGAATGATGCACGTGCGTGTACATATATATATATATATATATAATAACGCACCGTTGTATCCGCCATCGCAGCAGCAGTGATCCTCCAAAACGCTCCCGTCGCGACAATAAGTCATCTCCTCGCTGGTGCAGGCCTTACAGCCGGGAATCGGTCCTGCGTAAGAAAAACAACAAAGTCAAATCAGATTATTTGTCACTATACATATAGGAAACAGTAGGAGCGCTACATTTATGCAACGTCGGCCAATAAGCTCAAATTATATAGCGTTTACAGCATCATCAGCGTAACAGCTGCAGCAGTAGCGGCAGTGGCACAATTCGTACGTAAAATTGCCTAGCTAGCGCGCCTGGCAGCCTTTTATCAATCTAATAATGAAGGAGCGATAATTGTTATTAAAGACCCCCGGCGTGCGCCGGCAAATGGCAATTGCACTCGGCTGCCAACGTCCATCCGTCCTCCACGCGCTTACTGTCCCCGTCAATTAGCGTATACACGCGTCGTCGTCGTCGTCAGTTGTCGGCACACACACACACACACACGAGGTTTACGCAACTGACCTGCACCGTGCGACAAACATCGATTTTTCTGAATTTCTTTCTCCGTCCTTGACATTTTCCGAAAATTCTCGAGCAACAATAATTAAAGTATAACTTCGCCTCTCTCTCTCTACTTTCTTTCGGCTTACGAAAGCCTCGTTCTCCGCTGGCGCATAGTGTCAAGGCCACGGTAATCGTTACAAGCGCACACACACATGCGCGCGTGTCCGCCGAGAACACGACCCTCTCTTTTCTGTATATACTTAATCTTATCCTGTGCTCGAGCTCCGCAGAGGAGAGAACCCGTCGCTTCCTGTGTGTATCTTTGCATTAGCGGAGAACAAGGCGAATCGTTCAACTCTACGCAACGGATTCGCTGATGCTTTTATGTATACGTATATATAGATGACGTGTAGGCAAGATAGGATAGTGCTGCAATGCGGTATACTGCACCTTGGCGAGATACGATTTTATATATAGCATCTATGTACACGCGCTTTTTATTCGTTATATACGTGTGTCGATGTACTGTTCCTACCTTTAACGTTTGCTCCGGCTGCGAATCCCGTATATATAGCCGTTGGGGGGGAAAAAAGAGCAATAAATCTCAGACAATGCCGTGGCTATATAAAGTATGTGCACGGAGGGTGCGACTGTAAAGAAACTTCCGACTGCGCGGCCAATTCATATAGAATTTGGACAAAGTGTATGTCTCGGTATACCGTTATCCGTTTCTTTGTCGAAAATTGATATTTTATATATAAAATCAGTTGCGAGAAAAGTACGCACTGAGAGACGGAACAAAAAAAAAGTTAATGTATGTTACCCTGAAACTTGGTACATTTTAATAGTTAATATAACGGTATTTGAAATCAGCGATAGAATACATTTATAAATATAAAACAAATATTTAGTACGTTAACTGTTAACATATATTTCGTCATACGTATGTTGACAGAAAATATGCTATATTGTAGCTATAACATTTTCTTGCTCTCAGTGCAGAGTATATAACACTGAGAAGAAAGAAGACAAAATATATTTGGGTTAAGTGTAATTTTTTAACAGGAAAGTATACTACATTGCAGCTAAATATTGATACCAAATTAACTATTATCGTATCATATTTAACCGAAATATATTCTTCTCTCAATGAATATTATAGAGAATGTTATTGAAATACAGAGAGGTGCAGGACTTACAAGGGAAGCACATGGACGAATTAATGCCCATTTTATCGATATATATGAGAAATCATGGTTGCATTAAAACCTTTATTGCAAGGCCAATTTACATGGTAGAAGAATGTCACAAACAAAATATCAAAAGTATAGACAATAATCTTTCATTTGCATTTTTAAACGAGTTAATAGCACTTTTGAATTTAAAAGTTGCGAGTGATCGATATTTAAATTAAATTTTGAACTTTAAAATTTAGCGTTTATTTCAGTTGAAAAATGAATCCAAAATTAAATCGACGTTCGGTCGTTCATAACTCTGTTGAATGAAACGTGCTATTAACACGTGCAAAATTGCAAATGAAAGCTTATTGTCTATACTTTTGATATCTCCTTTGTAATATTCTCTAAGATACATATTTGCCTTGCAATAAAGGATTTGAGACAACCATGATTTCTCATGTATTTTAATAAATGGGCATTAACTCAGGCCCCATGGCCCATTTGACTAAATTTCGATACTCATATCTCATATTTACGATTAAAAAAGGTCTGTGTAAAGTTTCATCAAAATCGATTCCCAGGAATCCTAGAATTTTTCCTTGTTAGAAAATATGAATATATATAAGTAAGCGACGTGCCTAGAAAGAAAACAGTACCGCGAAAGAGTCATCTTAACTTATGATTCACTCAATATATTTTCGTTCGACTCACTATACAGCTAACATCTTTATGGATATATGAAAATATCGAGCAAGAAGAAAGGTCGACTTTGCGAGTCTCGCCACCTGGAGGTACATCAATATATATATATATAAGAAAGCTCGTGCGCGTCTCACCTGGATAAAGCTTGAGATTCCTGGCCTCGGCGAGGGCCTTGTCGTAGGTGACCGCGTGCTCGACCACGTACTCGTCATCCGGATGGTGGTCGACTACGGTAACAGCTTCGAGCCTCCTGGGCACCAGCACCACCACCACTAGCAGCACCGGCAGCAGGGCCGCCAACAGCTGCTGACGACTACTCGACCGGTTCGGCCTCATTTCTCGTACTTGATTTCGCACGGCTCCTTCTTCTCATCGCTCAAGGCGCTCCAACCCTCTGTCGAGCAAAACAACCACTCTGTACTCCTACCCTTTCTCTCTCTCTCTCTCACACACGCACACTTTTATATGCAACTAACCTTAAGCCCTATATGTGCACTGCCCGCACCATATCGATCGCGGTCTAACGCTTCATATATATATATAATCTGCGCTTTCAATCGGAGACGCGTGATATTCAACCCCCTTCGCTCGCGCGTTCATTGACGCGCGATTCTTTAGCACATAGTGTGTCCTTTATACCAACGCGTTGTATAAACTCTGCCGCTGCATATAATATACGATCACGCACGTGATCGTTCGTGATCGATAATAGACGTGCAAACTATTATATGAAAATCGCGATTTTTTTTACGCACGCGAGTCCTTCCTTATATATACGAGCTAAACGTTTTATTATTCGTCAAAGTATAATATAACTGATCGTATTTTAAACTGTGATTTATCATTATCAACTTCTATGCGCACAAGACTGTTTGTGTATATGATACAGTAGTAAAGTGTACATGTCATCTGACTTGTATTATAGAGCAGCCAAGCAAGCCACTGCAATACAGACAACGTATATTATAGAAAGCTGCGGGTCCTGAATTATTTCTTCACTCTTATAATACCGAATTCTCGAGCAGCTCTCACTACACACACACACATACTGTACACGCACACGCATATATATATATACGACATGTGCGTTTGTAAGATTCTGGAGAATAAGACATTGTTTCCGTAGGCCGTGCGACGACGCTGAGTCAGAGAGAGAGAGAGAGAGAGAGAGAGAGTGAGATGTCGAGTGCAGGAAGCCTAATGTCCAAGGCAATCGGTAATTAAGCTCAATTGATGACTAGGCACCGAAAGCGCGCTTACATATATACACTCGCTTCCTCTGTTTTCCGAATCCTCCTCGAGCTCTCGTGTATATATACATACAGCGCGCCAGCTCACATATAGGAACCGCACTGATTCGTCGTCCGCAGTTTTCACACGATTTTGATTGAGAATCTTTCCTATACACACACACACACACTTGGGGTGTAAATAAAAAAATAAACGCGCCTGCGAGTGCAAGAAAAACAGAAAATGGGAGAGAGAAAGAAAGAGTTGTGACGGTACACGTGCCGAGCTGTGCGACAAACTGAATTATCGCTAATCCGTGGGTGCTTGGGAGAAAAAGGAGAGGATCCACTTTGCGCCACTTACATCACATACCATACCTATATACTGCGAGTTTTCCGTATTGTACGTGTAGAGCTGGGACGCAAAAGCGGTCCCTCCTTTTACCCCAAACTACAGTGACAAGGAGGCTGCACTCTTATATATATATATATACCTTATACGCTGAAAGGACGAAGGTCGGGCGCATTATACGTAAACATATCTTATAGGAGACGAAATGAAATAGCGCCTAATTATGCATGACGCGCTTTCGTGAAATTTGTCGCACTGTGCATTGTATCGGCCTATATACACACACGATCATCGGCCACTCGTCTTAAGCGCATTACTTATATATATATATATATTCATTGTTAAAAGCTCAACGATACATATCCACGGGAGAGTGACTTTTCAAATGGGTCAGACGCACGATATGTATCTACATATTATAAGCAGCAGCTATAATACGCTTATCGCGCTTCTCTCTCTCTCTCTCTCTCTTTCTCTCGTAACCTCTGAACTCGACTCGCTCGCTCTTATCGCGTCGTCTTAACGCGGCAGCATCCCCATATATATATATATATATACATGTATATGTATGCATAGATATACTGACCTCTGGATAGAAAGGGCTTCTGGACGGCTGCTGCTGGCTGTTGGAGGCGCCAGAGACCTGCAGCGCGGTACATGGCCTCCCCGTGTCACATGCCGCAGCCGCAGTCGTCTGAATATGCCGCGGTTACGCTATTCGCGCCTGTCTCTGTGTGTGTGTGTGCAATGCAGTGTATTTACGCGCAGGAACTCAGCAGTCGGTGATAATATGCAAGGGGCAGACCGGCAGCAGCTGCAACAACGCGGGGCACACACATACACACGCGCACTATATATATGCACTGTGGCGGTGGGGTATATACAACGGCGGGTATAAGCGTCGCGGTGCGCGCTCGGAGGCAGACTGAGGCCGGCCGAGTTGAGCCAGCGAGCGTATATGGGCGCCCGCAAGCAGCTTGTATATACGTACATAGAGCCCCTCGATCGATACGCTATGTGCTGTGTGTATGCGCGCGCGCGCGGTATAAGGCACTTGTACTATACGCGGTGAGCTCTCTTTTTGAATGACCCGCGTGCGCTACTATATATACATGCACGAGGCAAAAGGGCTCCTTTGTCGATCGGGACTGATGTATATAGTATATGGGTATCGGGAGGGAAAACAAGTTCTCCGCGCCGCGTTCGTATATAAGCTAGTGTCCATTTTTGGGGGTAGGGGGTAGGGGAACAATAATGGCTCCTTTTGAGAGAAAACCGGACACGGAAGAAAACTCGTGCGCACAACATCTCTCAATCCCCAAACGGCTCCAACGCTCTGTTTACATCCCTTCGCTCGGATATATACGCATTAGACAAACGATAGCTGCGGCGCGCCGAATGCAGCGATCGTGCAGTAGTGTCGCATCTTTCCTCTCTCTCTCTCTCTCTCTCACTCTTTCTCACTCTCTCTATGCTATACTTCGTAAAGCGATTTGATAATTCAGTCGCAACTTTGTATTTCTTTTGCATCGACTATAAGAAGAACTATTTAAGAATAAATCGCTATCTATCTATTTGTATAGCTCTCGCTGCGGCTATGCGACACGTCAAGACTCCATTGTATTACATATACAGGTATATGTATTTTCGCTGAAGGTTCGCGTGCGGCGACTCCGCGAAATCATTTTATGTCGAAGCACGAATAGGGATTATATACACAATAATCGCGAGTGATTGCTATTATACACACGCGTGATCTATACGTTACAATAGAAGAGGACGGTTGAGAGAGAGAGAGAGAGAGAAACGAACAAACAAAAAGCAAACTGCAAAAAGTCAACTCTTACATATGTATAACGTACGTGTCCAAGAGCTATACAGCCTTCGATATATACTCATAATATTCTTACAAATCGAGCTCCTTGTGCACAAGTACGTATAAAGTACTTGGTGGCCGAGTGCGCGCAGCCCGCAGGTATAAGAAGAGTTGCGCCTTTTTTTTGTGTCTCTCTCTCTCTCTCACTCTGCACGTGCGTCCTCGCTTTCGGCAATGCGCTGTATAACCGGGGCTGCACAGCTGCGAGGCGCGACTTCCCCTCCCTGTTACCCCCTCCTTTGACCCTTTACCCAATAATCGCACGGTGCGCCCTCCACAAATGCTAATCACCGGCCCCGCACGACTTCCTTATAATTCCCTTTTGGTCAATATCGTGGGCTGCGTGATAAGCGACCGAGCGCAGAACACGCGAGATGCGAGCTGACACTGCATATAGTGCACAGTGCTAAGATACACGTACAGACATCTTGCACGTACGTATATACATACAAAGGACTGCCGCAAGAGCAAGCCGAGCGTGTAAAGAAGACGAGTATTCGGCATAAGGGATTGAGGAGAGGCGACTATATCCTTATAATGGTTAGAAAGAGGAGAAGGCGACAGTGAATGGGCCTATACAGCGCTGTATAGGCGTCTGCTCTGGTTACAGCAGCACATCTCTCTCTCTCTCTCTCCCTCCTCGGCCGCCTATTGATCCTGCGGCCAAAGCTCCTTTTTCATCATCCCTATATAGAGAGACACACTAGGTCGTCCTATATATATATATGTGTACTGCGCGCGAGTCGAGAGAGCCTTTGTCCTTCATCATCGCGCTCTAGTCTCTATGTAGGACCTCGCTACGACAACACACACACACACATACTCTTATTCTCACGCCGCCTACTTCTCTCCGTAGCTCATATGATATAGCTCTCTTTTTTTGCCTTCCTCCGCCGCAACGCTATGCTGCAGTGGTCCGCCCGCTCGGCTATATTCTTTTTATTCGCTCCCGCACCCGCGTATATACAGGTATGTATACAGGTATATATAATAATGCACAATGGGCTCGGCGAGGATGTTTTTGTTCTCTCTGCGGCACGGACTCTCGTTTTTTGTTTTTTTTTTTTGTTTTTGTGTGTAACGTCGTCGAAATTTCAGTTCTCATCGGGCGCGACCTCGCGACTCACCGATAAACGCAACTATTTTAATAAACGGTCGCGAAATCTCCAGTCAAAGTCGTGTTTGCGTTGACTTTATAATGGGGGCTCGAGTTTCCTTATGCATCATGTATATATATATATAAGAGCTAGTGTGCCCCGCTGCAACTCCCTGCACTTAGCGCGAGCTTTATCGGAGAGCTGAACTCTGCCAAGGTCCGCATATACAGAGTTATATATCGCGCGCGATTTATGCGCCAATGCGCGCTTATCGCCACGCGACCATTTACCAAACTGCCATGGTCTATGCAAGGAATCGCGCGCGCGCGTGTGTGTGTGTGTGTGTGTGTGTGCTTATAGCTACAAGATATTGTACGGCTTTTTAAGCGGTCTCGCGCATACATCGATCGGCTTTTCATTTATTACAACCCACTTTATTCTCATTTTATTCGCCGACATTTAATCAAAGATATTTATTATAGATATTTTCTTGTTATTTAACAATAATACAATAGTGACGAGTACAGGATGCAGTCGTACAAACCCATTATATGATGCAGATAACCAATCGTACGAATCGTCGCAATTATATTCACTGTGTGTCGATGCACTGCAAATATATAACAAAGAGTAGTCCGCGCGAGGATCCGAATCGATATTTATAAACCCATCCTATATATATGTAGAGGTACTACTGCACACATATATAGACACTGACACAACATGCGATAGGACACGTACATATGTGTATATATATGTATGAATTTTATGAAGCGACTAATGGGTGTGCCAATCCGACAATATGTGCCCAGCCCTCGGCTGCTCCAGATTCCCCTCCCTTTGTCCTATACGTCACACCCCAATCGCCACTATATACACACACGATACGCCACCTATATCTATATAGCTTCTTTATAATTTGCCGAATGCCGATAATTGTCTCTGAACTATATATATATATTCGTCTGTATTGTACCTGAGTTTGCAATGTACTAATCGTGCTGCAGTTTTCCCGCGGATCGTCAACTTTTGCGAATACAGGGTTCAACTGTATAACTTCTTAACTGGTAGAGTCGAGTTCTAAAACGGCAAAACTTGAGATTCCCGGTAATTTAGCTTGAGCTCGTTAAGAGTTTGGTGGGCGGCGGAGAGGCGGAGGAGCTGCGACACATCTCTTGCGGCTATGTTGACTTAATTAATTGAACGCGAACACTTTAGCCTTTAACGCGCTTACGGCCTTAATATACCGAACGACTCTACTGCCAACCCGTCTGTGCCTTGAGCATTTTCTTTCGAGAATTCCCTGCAAAGTACACGAATTTTATCTCCTGCTATATATGTGCAATATTAACTTTCAAGGCTTTTGCGATTGTTAACAACGCTTTTTGTTCTGTTTTTTTTTCTTGATTTGGACAAATGTCGTATATCTGTTTTGTTGAGAAAACAGTTTGCAGAAAATAACTTGGCTGCAGTATTATATACAGAATAGAAGTGTACGAAAAAAGTTTCATCAGAACCAGTTATAATGTTATGTTGAAAATCATTCATTTCTATCCGAACTTTATGTACAAATACGTATTTCGTGCATCGCAGCTACTTCGTATGCAAAACAATTTTGGTTTCTCTAACGAGGAGAGGTCACGCAGTGTCTGTATGTATAGGAGGAAAAATCAATTTTACTGAAACTTTAGGGAATGGTTTTTAACTACTAAGAAATCAAGCTCAACACAATCACAGTCCTCCGTCGAATATTCAATTTTCTTACCTAATTCTTGTACCAAAAAAGAAAAGAAAATATTGGTACAAGTTTTACGATGCTAAATGCACCGTGAAGGTCGTAGTTTCCTATAATCAGACTTCTATTTCTCATTGATTTAAACCAAAAAGTACGAAATACTTATTGATAAAAAAAAATGGATGTATACTATCAAGCATATTTAAATAAACCATATATAGGAACATTTACTTTTTTTTGTTGTTAAAAATGTGAACGCGCGTAGATCAGGAACTACATTCATAGCTGATCAAAAGCTTACGGCCTTCGCGGTATATATAACGTTTGTTGTTGCGATTGTATACTACGTTTTCGTTATACTCGAATCTTTCAGTGCTCTTATAGATAAAATACTGGTATAAAGAGCATTTTATCAGAAGCTGGCAAGTCAAGACTAAACGGGAGAGTGGAAGGAGAGAGTCTTACTTAATCTCACCCGCTACTACTTGCTAGAAATCACTATACAGGTCAGCTCTTTACAAATCTTTACAGCCAAAATATCTTAATAGAATATTACAAGTTTATCAATAAATGCTGGATTATTCGAAATGCGAAATAAATCCTAGCTTATTATTACACCAAAAATCATTTGTCTGTTGATTTCCAAATTGCTTTAAACAATATATTTTATTTATAATATTTAATTAAAGAATGGAAAATAATAAATATTTACATATATAATAGATTATTTTTCCGTACGAATAATTATGTCACCGTTAATATATTTATGAGCAGATTTGGTACAACTTACGAGTACCTAATAGTTTAAACATTGATAAAAAAAATTCTTTCTTCATTCTGCAGCATTAAATTCAGTCTATTAAGAAATTGAAGCAGGTATTAAATATAAATATGTAAGAAAAATAGTAGGTGATTGATAATAGGGTAGGCGTATTAATTAAAGTAATCGCTTTTGCGATATAACCCAAAGACATCATTATCAATAAACATAGTTAAAAGCTTACTGAACGGCAGGATAGTAAGAATGTTTATGATAGAAAAAAACTTATCAAAGTATAGGAATACTCGGAGTAGCGTACATGCAATATATAATAATAATAATAATAATAACGCGTTTAAAGAGCGATAGGGAGTATAGTCGCGATTATCTTGTATTTTTGAAGGAGTTGGCCTAAATGAAATGTCGGCTCATTTTTTGCATCTCCACATCGCATTTGAAGTTTCCTCATAACAATGATATAATACAAAGCATTTGAATCATGCGCATCTTTACTTTATATGAACCTTTGCTTCATCAAAAAATTCCAAATTCAAATTCTACTTCTGACTCAAAGAAGTTCAAACATAATCCAATTTTGTGCAACTCGCGCTTCTACTGCCCCCAAAAAATGTAGATGTGCAGCCAGCTTGCACGTGCTTAAACGTTTATATTCGTCGATTTCGTCGTGAATCGCGCACGAAGCGCCATCTGCACTTTCAAACGTACCGGACAAGCTGACAAGAACAGCCACTACAGCCAGTAGCAGACAGCAGTAGGTAGTGACTGGGCTGCTGCTGGAAAAGCACGAGGCAAGGCACGAGAGCAGATAGAGCAGTCACTATAAAAAAAAAAGTACGCGAGCTAGTCCCGTGTCTAGAGTCAATTGGATCAATTGGATAAAGACAAATCATTAACTGTTGATTCAGGCTTCTCCTCGTCGAGTGTTACTACAACATGGGCAAGTATAATATAAAGGTATGTACATTTTCATTCGTTAACTTTTACGATATTATAAAGTGTTGCCGCATTCGAGCTTTCCTGCTTATAACGTATAGCTATTACAGCAAGCTTAGAGTTCGAGACACCTTATAGAATATCCTATTGGTCGGGATCTAAGAAACAACTGAGCGTAGAGAGTATGTCGGTAAAGGTAGAGTTGCGCTTCCTCCCGGCAACCTGTTTGATTTCTGTCGAATAGACTCACCGAAAATATACCGGGGCTTCTAATTCAGATAGAATTACTGAAATAGACATTATTAAAATATCTGCAGGTTGGGATCATTGGAGGGAGCGGCTTGGACGATCCGGCCAATGAAATATTAAAATCTCGCACGGAAATCGAGCAGGCCGATGCGGAAAATGAATTTGGATTGCCGTCCAGCAATCTTTATCAGGGAACTATTTCTGGAGTCGATGTTGTACTGCTATCGAGGTATTAATTTTAAATCAAATTTCAATCGGATCATTTAAGAATGCAGGTCTATGGATTTAAAAGTTTTCACAATAACGTATATTCTAATTATTGTAAGACATGGGCCTGGTCATAAAGTGACACCAACTGCAGTCAACTACCAAGCAAATATAGAAGCTCTGAGGCTTGCTGGCTGTACACATGTCTTAGCATCTACAGCTTGTGGCTCATTATCAGAATCTATATCTAGAGGACAACTGGTAATCCCAAATAGCTTTATAGATAGAACAATGCACAGAAAAGGAACTTTCTATAATGGCACTTCAGAACATTATTCAGGTTTGTACTGCATAGTTGAAATATTTTAAAAATTCAGATATTCATTTGATTACATATATTCTAGGTGTATGTCACCTCCCAATGGAACCATCTTTTGATCCCCATACTTCTCAAGTACTTCAAGATGCAGCAAAAAAATTGGGCATCCCTATTAGAAAAGGGGGAATCATTGTATCCATTGAAGGACCACGGTTTTCATCAAAAGCAGAAAGTAACATGTTCCGACAATGGGGAGGAGACCTGATCAATATGACTACGTGTCCAGAAGTATATTATAATTTTATAATTCTTACTATAGTATTTTACATTCATATTTCTCTACATACATTACAGTTTTAAAGTAAAATTAAAGTTTGAATGATTGTTGTAATGATAGCTTGTCACAAAATAACTCAAGTTTAAAATTATCCATAATACAGGTGTGTCTGGCAAAGGAAGCTGGACTACTTTATGCAGCTGTTGCAATGGCTACAGATTATGACTGCTGGAGAGATAATGAAGATAGTGTGTGTGCTGCTGATGTTTTGGCAGTATTTAAGAAAAATGTTAATAAAGTTGCACAATTACTTGTACAAGCTGTAGAACTAATTGGTCAAAAACAAGACTGGGATGATCATATAGATAATTTAAAAGTATGTTATCTTTGTTTCTTACTTCTTTATTTCCCCTTTTCCAAAATCAAGCCTATTTACTCAATTCTATTTCTGTTACAGAGCCTTCTCAAAAACAGTAATGTTTCTTCACAGAGATAAAGGTACAATTTGATACAACTAAACAGTATACTTTAATAAACATAACAAATATATACTTTTTGTAACATATAAATTTATTTTTTAACAATAAATACAATACTCAAAAGAATTGTATTAAAAATCATGGTTTCGGTCACTTTATATTGTTTGTTTATTTTTAAGAGGAAGAAGGAAGGTTTAATATAGGCTGAAGTTAATAAAACTTGTGTAGGCGACTATTAACAGTGATAGTAACGGAACATGATATTTATTTATAATTATACAATGTATAATATAGTTATTAAGGGCAGACGACAGCATAGTCGTTTTTTTGAATATATCTACAAATTACAACAACTTACTTGCTTTTGTAGCTTTTTTTCTTCATTCATTTTTACATAAATTATAACGATATTCATAAAAAATAAGAAGCACGTATTATTTACCATATTCTTATTGTCTAAAAGATCGTTATTTTTCTTTAAAATTCATTAGTAAAATTTAAAATTTTTCAAGATAACTAAACATTTGCAATAAACAAATTAAAAACATTTCACATTTATTGGAATTAACAATTAACCTGCAAGAACAACTTTGCCTTTCAACCTTCATTGTTACTTTGCATAATACTTTTTGTTTTCGTTTTTTTTAGTATTTAAATAGTTGTATAATTTTGAATGAATATCGTTTATGAAAATCGACTTTAACTTCATTTCGTGAAATTCACATGTCCAGTATTTATGTATCAGGGTAATACAGGACATTGCCTAAATTAACGAAAACTTATCTACTTAATTGAATACTTTTTTGAAATATCTTAAAAGGCTTCAAAACTCCATTTCATATCTCTTCCATTTTGTACACAGCAATAAAAGAGACTGATTGAACCGTTGCAATATTTTAAATATAATATCATAAAACAGGCGCTGCAACGTCGATCATCGAAAAAATATTTTACTAATTTGTGTTTTGAAAGCTTCTAAATTACAATTTCAAGCGGAACTTAACATCTTTCATTGCACACTTAAAGTATCATTAAACAGTTTCTTGACATTAGTTACAAATTGTACATTTTTATAATTTCCCTTCTTTTTTTTTATCAAATAAATATGTGGAGCCTTTGGTGGAACATGTGCACACAACAATCAAACTAGGGTAATGCGTACAAGTCCTTTGTGGCAAAACTTGTACTGAAATTATGTACAAGAAGTGTTTATTTGCTGGTGAAAAAATATCTCAAAATATTGATAATAATATGTAATATATACATATGCACACATGTTTTAAAAGTTTGTTAACCGTACAAGATAAAATCAACATTAATGAATAAAAACACAATAGAGTTTAAACAGAAAAAGGAAAGGACAACAAAGCATGAACAGTAGCAGTACTTTTAAAGAAAAATTCGAGGGTAGCTCTTAAAATATTTTTTCACCAGATCAACCTATCACCCGAAATCCATCATGCATCACGTGAGAATTTAGCATATTTTTTTTCAATTAGTTCCCTCTGAAATCGCTATAAAAATATTATTCTGAATATCTAACAAAGACTCGCACATGAAAGCTTGACAGAGTTTTTTTTTAAATCTGAGACGCCAGTACACTTGGAAGAGTACCAATTAGAGATTTATCGGTATGAAGAACGTCGTAAATGTACCTCTTGACTTGACCAACTCAGGAAGTTCTTGAATTTAGTGTTATATTGTATCGTTTTATTTTCTTTTCTCTTTTGAATGTCGATAGTTATACAGCTGATCAGGCATCTAGAGCAGTAGCAAATGTGTATATCGGATGAGCCAAGATGTCGAATGTGCGCTAGATGTAGAATGAATTCCGCAATCGAACTAGACTTTATTGTCGACCATGTCCACGTTGATCTTGTAGTAGACGTAAGGAAAGTAGTCACTCTGACCAAAGCCCAAGCCGGGTATATCCACGCTCTGAAAGTACAGCAATGCACATTTATAAAAGATAGAGAGAGAAAGCGAAAGGAATCGCGCGGAAAGTTGTGGGGATGGGAGCGGGGGTGGGGGAGGGTCTCGGGTGACTCACATCTTGATTGGCGGACTGCGAACCGCCAGCGGTTGCCGACGAATCGAGATGAGCATAGAGCTGATTCAGGACGTCTCGTAATCGCTTGGTGCTCTTCTTGTGCGGGCGCAGCAGAATCGCTTGGAAATTGACGGGCAGGCCGTACCTGAGTACCGACTCGACGAACACGCGCAGCGCCTTCACGTGGATCCAGGCGCAGAAGCACTCGCTGAAGTTGACCTTGAGCCACCGTACCAGCGGGCCGAATTGCTTCTTCTTGTCCGTCACCAGCTTGGTCATCTCGTTCTTGCCTGAAAATCCCCAACAACGTGTCACAACACCAGACTAGAAAGAATACGGACCGCAACCGACACGCTCGGTCGCACACTCACCAGCCGCGAGCTCCTCCTCGTTGTACGTAAAGTCGCGCACGATGAACTTCTTCTCGCGGGCGTGGAGCTTGAACTCCTCGATGACCTTCTTGAAGAGCGTCACCGTGAACAAGCCGTACTCCTGGTCCTCGGTGATGTACTGGGAGCTGCGAGGCACTATCATGTCCGTCAGCTTCTCGTACAGCGTGTTCCACTCGTGGAAGCTGGCCCTGCAAGCAGTCAAAGAGAGGCAGAAGCCGGTCAAGTTATTGCGCGCCCATTCGGCTATTATGTGCTTTGTACAAGTGCTTTGTAAGTGCGTTTACCTCGGTACGATGACGAGCAGCGTAGTCAGGTACTCACTGTCCAGGATAAAGTGCTCCTTCTTCACGATATCAGCCAGATTACGGGTCAGCAAGCTTCCCCTGCGCAAAAAAAAACGGGCCAGTGAGACGGGGGGAAAGATTGCTAAATACAATGGATGGGCCGGTGCACTAAGAAAGCAGACATCCTCCGAGTTCCTAACGGTATTGCATTGCAAAGAGGTAATTTGGCTTTTAGGAAGGGGCTATTCTGCTTTCTTTCTACTTTCCCGGTCCGGTGCACCAGCTATTAGTGCAAGCAATCTGTTACGGCTTAATGTTAGATTTTCGAAAATTCATACTTGAAAAAAGAAATATGGTCGTACAGGAAATGAAATGTTACGATGGATTTCTTGTTTTTCCAACTCGATCCAAAATGGCGAACATGGCCGAAAAAGTTCGCAAACTTGCAGAAAGCGCTTTTTGTAAATAACAATGAAACTATAAATCCGATTAGACTATGTTAAATGGAAAAGTCGTAGGTATTAAAAGGATCTATCGATTCGTTTTTTTTTATTTATACTGATTGATTCTTACTATTCTAGATACATCGAAAAAGAACCCTTAAAAATCGGGTGGAATTAACTCTTATAGAAATCAATTGCTGACATTCTTTCACAAGCACGATGTCAGTATGATTTACTAAATAAAAAAGGTTAAGATATTACACGGGAAATACTGTGGTAATTATAAACAATTATTAAAATGACGAAATAAGTAACAACAAATTGAAACTAATTAAAATTAAACATTTCCGGAACTATTTTGCTTCTAAGGCGAAGTTAACTATGATATTCGTGTTTATCTCGTCGAGCTACCCCAGATTAAGAACAAAAGGATTTTTGTACGTGGTCCAGAAGCTGATATATTAAAGATTTTGCAAGCGCATTCGATTTAGAATGCACGAAATCAGTTTCAGGGCGACCACGTGCTTTCCTCCCACTCTACCGCCCGCTACAACTGACGCCCACGCATTACTTTATTATTCAGTTACTAATACTAACAATCAATGAAACATAACCGTTAACCTTAAGCCCATCGCTGTAAAATGTAAATTATGTCCTCTAGATTTTTGAAAAAAAAAAAAAAAAAAAAAATCCCGGCTCCAGAAGGATGTAGAAAAACTTTTTTTTTTAAATACGTAAAAAATGTTAGCAATTGTTTTTCATAACAGTTATTTCCGTAAATTAAAAATTTATAAATATATTTGACATGTCCCAAAAAGATGAAATTTTTTCAGTCATTTTTTGACCCTTAAAATTAATAACCGTTACAATACTCTCATAGCATGGTAGTACAATTCTTCAAGAAGAAAACAGGATGTCGATCGTTACTCTATGATTGCCCGCTGGGCAACAAAGGCCGATTTCCGAGAGTACCTTATTTTCGAAAAATCAATATATCTCGAAAAATGATAAATATTTTTCAATTTTTCACAAAAGCACTTTTTCGGCTTGCCATGGGCTATACTTTACAGAAAATATCAAGTATTCAAACTTCAATTTATAAATAAACGAATACAAAAACGAATCGATAGGTCTTTTTAATACCTATACAACTTTCCCATTTAACATAGACTGATCGAAGTTATAGTTTCTTCGTTATTTAAAAAAAAAAAACCGTTTTTTGCAACTTTGCGAATTTTTTCGGCCATGTTAACTATTACGGATTGAGTTGGAAAAACAAGAAACACATCTTAAAATTTAATTTTTTTTTCAGGTAGGAAGTTTGTGAGCCTCTTCTTCCTATTGCTTGGACTATGTATATAAGCGAAAGGGTTATTGGGTCATTTACGCTTGCTTCTTCTCGAGATTTTGCAGGCTGCCCTTGAGATTGTTGTAGGTGGTCGATTTCGTTTTGAGGTCAGCATCGATTTGACCCACTTGCTTGCTTATGATGTCCGCGATGTTTCTCAAGGATTGTTTGATCGGGTACTTGGCCATGTCCCATTGGAATCGCGTTATGTACGTGGGCAGATCACCTGCGACACGACAGAATCATTCAATACGGTAGTTGGGACTGGACATGAAGCACTTGCTCGCAAGTGATTTCGCTTCTATAGATCGCGGAACTCGCGTATATAAACGAGTTCCGGGGACGCATAATTATATAAGAATCGTAATCGAGCGTAGAAGAGAATGTAAGATCATGCTGATTCATTGAGACTAAATGTTATATCAAGAATCAATATATATATTCTAGATTATATGGACTATCACTATTGTTACGTGTGATCAAAAAGACAATTGTTGACGCTTGAACTACATGTGCCTCAACTAGAGTATATATAAATAGTAATATATATATATGTATAATGTACATAATGTAA
>UELV01175956.1:32072-44234 GCA_900490015.1 Megastigmus stigmatizans | reverse complement strand
GATAAGACAACGACAGGCTTCCTCTCGGGAGGGATATAGTCGGCCTGGATAAGATTAATTAAAAGTCGACGAGCGGGGGAGAAAGGAGGGAGGGGGAGTGGTAGTGGGCCAGAGGGGTAGAGGGAGGGGGGGGGTGGGGAGTGAGTCCAAGTTGCGACTGATTTAGCGCTATAAGTAATGAAACGAGCGATTAAGTTCGGCTTATTCCGCGCCGCGCGCTCGCGTCTTGTATCCCCTTGAACGAGCACCGACTCAAAGTCGTATTAATTTCGAGTACTCTCGGAATCACTATCTCGCCTTGGTAGTTAGAGAGACAGCTAGACAAAGTCAAATTTGGCAAACTGCAAATTGAAAGTGAACTGCGTTTCGTCCAGTTGTAGGAGTTTTGCAGCCGGTACTGTCCTCTCTTTCATTGCTCAATGGCGCACTCGTTACAGCCTTTGCACACGCGCCGCAGCCGAAAGTCGTATTAATCTCGAGTGTTCTCTGGCGGTGCACACGCAGTCCGAGGCGAGGAAGAGGTGCGCAGACGGCGCATTAATGTTTACCTTGTCTCTCTCTCTCTATTCTATTCTCTCTCACGGTCTCTCGGATTTTGCGGCTTGTCTGCCGCCCTCGCACCCAGTCTTTCTCCGTGTGTCAGGTTTGCCTCTCATTCGGTTGCCTTTCCAGTTTAGTTGGAGCCTGGTCGTAGTCCGGACGCCTGCAGTCGATGCCGTTGCAGTGTCCCTTATGCGCGGGCACAAAACGCGCGTGCAAACTTTGATTTCCCGGACTGGCCGGAACTAATTTGCATAGATAACATTGGCTCGTTTCACCTCTCTCTCTTGTCTATGTATGTGTGCCTACGGTGTTTGTGTAAGTGGCCGTCGGTTCTGGATGGCTGAGAGGATTGAACGAGCATGCATTATGAGATTGGTTTGATTTAAATGAACGGCCTCTAATGAAATTGACGCCCGCTCTACTGCGGAGCCCCGACGGCTTTGGCTAATGCGATGTAAACATCTTCGCGTTGCTTCTATGTGCCTGTCGTTCTCTGCGACTATGCAACTACCCCCTTGGACGCGATGAAAAGATGAAAATGATCCAATGTTTTTTTAAGCATGTCCGGCCATGTAATCCATATGGTCGAGAAGAATTGTTACTTTGTGCATTAAAAGTTAAATATAAATAAGAAATTAAGAACTATTACAGAAAGCAGGTGGTAAGGTAAATAGCGTAAAAGTTCATAATCGAATTTATTTTTATTTTGGTTATATTTATGTTCTATAAGGCTATGAATTTCCATTATTATTTACTGATACGGTTAGTCGATAATGACGGTAACGTCAATAACGACTTAGATTTTATAAAAACTTTACTGTACCCATATGAATGGCCTGATTTGCATATGTAAACCATAATAGCTATAAGTTTAGCAAGAAAATTGGATTTACTTTCTACGTTCATAAACATAAGTACAAGCACATTCTCAATACTCGTAAACTTTCCGTCTAGCTTTTAGACATTCATTTCGATTAAATTTTATATAAAAGTTTATTTACTTTTTTATTTCGGCAAACTGAGCAGCTTAATCGCAATAGCGAGTAAACGCGATTTTAAACCTTAAAATCTTCTCTTTCAAATTCTCTATTGAGCATTTTATGTGCAATTCATACCCGCTGAAGTAGCTGGTTTTCAACTTTCTGAAAGGAATAGGTAAACTCTTAAAGTCAGGATTAAGTTTGCGCGAGCTCTGTATTTTTAAAAAATTGCGAAAAATTCCTGCGGTAACGAATTTTTAAAACTTTCGTCACTTTCCATCTGAAAGTATATAAAAACTAACTTTTTTCGCGGGATGCATTTTACAAGAAAAATTGCGGTCAAAGTAGGCTCTTTAATTTTCTCATAGAAATATACTCTTATAGTATTCTATATTGGTAAAAGAATCCGAGAATCTCATTGTTTATAATGGGAAATTATAGATAAACTTTTCTGAGGACCAATATAACACAAAGTGAGAATCATAATTACCTTATAGATTTTCTTTAATCTCGTAAATTAAACTGAATTTTAAATTTAATATCTATACGGATTTTAATTTGATTAAATTTAAAAATAATAAATATATATCAAATATAAAAAAATGAATCATATATTATATCTGAAATCAATATTAGATATTTGATACGTTACGTTTTTATTTGGTTTAAATTTTTAATATTATTTTATACACATTGCGAATTTGTAAGTGATTAATTAATCTGTTATTGATATTTATTTTATATTTCAATCCAATTAATAACGAAGATATTTTTTAATAAAGAAACACAAAGCATCAACTAGTAATTATACAATAATAATAATTAATGTTATGTAATATGCATACCCGGTTATTAAAACCACACATTTTGAATCAAGGCAATACAAATTTTATTTTTCATTATACTGTGAATTCTTTACATTTGTTTTGTAAACAATATTTTAATAAAATGATTACACAGATCAGACTATAATGTTCGAATCCTTTAGTATAGTATATCATCGTCTCGGTGGAAAAAGGGTCAATCTCAAATTTTCTGTTCAAAAAGGATCTCCAGAACCTTTTTGAACAGAAAATTTGAGATTGACCCTTTTTCCACCGAGAGGATGATATACTATACTAAAGGATTCGAACATTATAGTCTGATCTGTGTAATCATTTTATTAAAATATTGTTTACAAAACAAATGTAAAGAATTCACAGTATAATGAAAAATAAAATTTGTTGAGATAGAACCTTCTTGGCCAGAAAATTAAAGATTGGTCCTTTTTCCACAGATGCGATAATAATTTCATCAAGAGATTATGCTACCTACTTGTAATTATGATAAAATAAAATATTAGATATATAAACTTTTAAATGAATTTATAAAACATATCTTTATGCAAAATACTTTAAGTAGGTCATAAGTACGCGAACGTGCAAGCATATCATATCAAAGTTAACGCGTGACAGCAGCACTTGCAAAAATTATAAAATATGATCATACAGCAATGTAATATTTCGATGTATATAAATATAAAGTTTCAAAATCGATATGTAACTGTCTCAGCTCCCTCGAAATTCTTCATTGAAACATAAAGATCCGAGTTTTGACAGATTAGCAGCTCGATAGAAAAGTCGGAAGTTATTGCTCGTGAAATAATAAAGCGAGGTGTATATATAAAAATAAACAGTCGATTGGCATGTTTCGCGCACATAGAGCCGAGAGCAGGTCCACTCGTTACGTCGAGCGAAGGGAGCGTCGACGCGTCTATCGGGGACGACTCCTCTAAACGCTCTCCTCATAATCCAATTCCATTAAACGCGACATTGCGCGCGCGTATCAATCTTAGTCATATGAAAAAGCTCTGAAAGCTCGGCTTCATAGCTCGCTGCCTTTTTTTGACGTTTTCAAACGCACTCTGACGCTTCGTTAAAGTCCGCCCCGTGAAATATCGATGCTTTTACAGGGCAGTAGCTGCACTGACGCGAGGGAGGGGAAGCGGAAGACGAGAGAGAGAGAGAGAGGGAGAACGAGAGAAAACAACAAATTTTTAACGCACTTTCACTCCAACGATTCATTAATCGAGCTGCGTATTTTACGAGCCGTCCCCGTGCTTTTGAATGTCAGTGCGGCGACACGCTCGTCGGCTCTGCACCCACAAACTCATGCCTTGCTGCTATTGCGAGAGAGTGAGAGAAAGAGAGAGAGAGAGAGAGAGCAAGAGAGAGCTGAACAAACTGTAGATAAGGGCTCGTGGTGATTGCCCCGTAAAATATGTATCCCTCACCCGCGGCGAGCTTTTTGCCCTTCCACCTCCTCTCTCTCTCTCTCTCCCTCTACTCTCCCTTCCTCTTCTACTCTTTCCTCCTCTTTGGCTTGCTTTTTTGCGCTATCCGCTTTCATATACGTTACGTCGTTACTATCCACCGAAAACATCGTATCGTAAATTCGCGGAATAACTTTTTCCTTAGCTTTCGCTACGCGCGTTCCTGCATTTTTTATTTCGTTCCGTAGTTCTATCTCTCTCTCTCTCTCTTCTCTTTTTTTCTTCTTCTTCCTTTTCACTATTTGTAGTATTATAATGTATGTACATATAGATTACATTTTGAAGCCCGAGAATGTATACAAAAGCGCGCCCGATGTTTTATTTATGAATGTTGTTAAAGAGCGTGTCGTTTTAAAGAAAATCCGTTTTCTCCTAGGTCAAAACATGAAAAATTGATCTAGCTAAGAAAGCGGGAAAAGGGCTTTCTAGCGCACAAACTATAATTTCTCGCTTTTCTTATTTTTTCATCAAATTCTATTCCATTCTCTTTTACAACTGTTAGTTCCTAGTCTAGGCAAAACTTCACTTACAAGCTTCTGGGCCAACCCCCTAGCTCTGATCGCCTCCCGTCTCCCTTGGTACCTCTTAAACGAACAAAGAAGCCCCTGGGGGAAAGCACGAGGTGGGATTTGTGAGAGATGTCATTTAGTTCCTTAAGAAATTTTAAAAGGAAAGAGAAAAGGAAAAACGGTCGCGCTACAAAGTCGAGGGAGCACTTATTTTTCAATATCAAAAACCAAAAGTATCCGATAGAATTGGAGAAACTACCTGTGAAAAAAAAAATATCAGTGTATATTCACAAATTTCAAAATAACATTTTCAAACGTTCTCTATTGCATTTAATAAAACTGTATGGATTTTTCGAATAAAAAAAAATATCGGTTTTGTAACGGGTCAGGATAAGTGGAAGTATAATACGCTTTACAAACAAACTTAATTAGTCATGGGAGAGATAAATGTTTGAGCAGAAGAAATTAATATCAAAATTAACGCAGGTAGAAACGAATGGCTTCTAATTCGGATTGATAATGAAGATAATTCAAGCCAGCCAACAGACTAGCTTATAATTAATTCAGCAGCGCTCATAATGCTGAGTTGAATAGTCATTTACAAACGAATAACGTAACGAGCTCAATTTACTGGGCTTGAATAAAATTACAAAGTAAATGATATATCCTAGCAATTACGTTGTTATTGGGAATTTATTGTATATAAACGTGGAAAATTTTCAAGTAATTTGAGGCATCTATTTCCTTGAATTACAGTGGGAACATTTATTTAAAAAGTATTCGTAAAACTGATCCAATGAAACGGGAATTGAATTACATGCCATTGAAACGTTATGTATACAATTAAAGTTGTGCAGTAATCTTCAAATATCAGGGTGCGTAAATAAAATTTTTAATTTAACATGTAATCAATTAACCATTTTTGTAATTTGTAATAGCAAATGTAAAAATTTATGTCGTGAGTTGTACGAAAAATTGGATCTCATATTTCGCATTTATGATGAGAATGAAATTTAGTAATATATGAAGCAATAAAGTGAAGCAAAAATACATTTAATTGAATTGCCCTTTTGAAATACTGTATTTATTCAGCACCCCATCGTTTAAGCACATTTCCCATAAAATAAGAGTTCGAAAACGGCTGTTTACATAATTTTCGTGCAAAAGTAATGGGCACACAGGCTGTGCACGGAGCATTAAATAAAACGTTAATAGGGAATGTTTTATTTAACAAAAAAAAAAAAAGAAAAAAAAAGATACAGAAATAAAGTGAGAGAGATATTAAAGCAGGATGATTGCCATGACAATGGGCGTAAAATGAAACAGCTCCGAGCGATGAAAGTCGCTCCATAAAAATCAGCGCTCGCGCGCGCGCCTTTTGTACTGCAGAAGCACCGCATCATCAATGACGAATGTACCACCACGTAGGATCGCGCACACAAAGGCTCTCCGCCACTGTATATCCATCCCACGCACAACGGAGCCATCTCGGCGCGGCGACTTCCGCATATCCTCTCGCTTTCTCTCACTCTCTCTCTCTTTCTCCCTTTTACTCACCCTGGACGCGGATTTACGTACTTTGCCCAATGATGCGTAGCGGCGCACATATCACAGTATCAAGTGCCCATAAAGGAAAGAAAACGTCACTTCTTGTCCAACAGCTCGGGCGGCTCTGCTGCTGCTACTACTACACGTCTACGGTACTCAAAATGTCGACTGTGTGTGTCTCTGTGTATTTGTGTACGCGGCGGGTGCAGAGGTCACGCACACGTTCGGCTCTACGCGTCGCCCGTAAAAAGTCAAACTTATCGCTTTACACGCGGGTAATGGCCGTTTACGAGAAATTTTCATGGGGATTGCAATGGCGCGCTTTTCCGATCCACCTTCCCTGCCGTGTTCACGCACACACGCACACATACGTACACACACGCGCACCTCCCTTCTTATGTCACTCTATTTTTTTGTGTTCGTCGGCGAACCCTTGGATGTGAGCGCACGCGTCTACCTTAACGGCCGACACTTAATAACAATGTGTTTCAGTCTGCTTTTCATTGTCGAATAAAAATCATAGGACTCCGTTAAAATTCGATCACTCGAGCCGTGTATATATACGTGTATCTAAGGAACCTTCGGGGAGTTTAGTATAGGCCCTTTAAAGCTAACGGCCTTGGCACGGCGGCGAGGGAAAAATCTCTTCTGGTCCGTCTGCGCGGGGAGAAACAGACGGCACTCTCCCTTTCTCTCTTTCTCTCTCTCTCTCTCTCTCTCTCTCTCTCTCTCTCTCTCTGGCTTAATTTTGCAAAAGCAGGCGTCTGCCGATTAACTTTCTGAAGGAATGACGAGGACGATTTTCAAGAGAGACGATCGAAATCCGTTTAAGCCCTCGGAAATGACGAGCCGAGGGGAGGAAAGCGAGAGAACTGGAGGAAGAGGAGGAGGAGGAGGTGGTGGTGGTGGTGGAGATCGAGGCGAGAAAGAGACCTGCTAGAGGGTTAAGGCTGCGGAGTCGCGTGGAATTTAAATTTCCCGGAGAATTCACGGCGTCGACGCTCGAGAGAGGGAGAGAGTTGGGTGAAAAAAGCAGAGAGAGAGAGAGGGAGAAGAGGAAGAGAAGGACAGCGTCTGCATATCGACAGAGGTTAGACACTGGCTCGCATACCGAGTTTTACCCCAGGCCGACGTCGTCTCATATAATATTCTAGCATCTCTCCGCAAGCGGCTACAGCAGAACTTGCCGCCGCTACCGCGTGTCCCTCCTTTTTCTCTTCTTCTATGCAGCGCGTGCGTATGGGAGGGAGAAGATAGGGACGGACCCTGTACAGCGACCGAGGTGCTGCTGGGGCCGAGAAATTTTCAACACCTACAACTTTTAATATTCATGCGGCGAAAAAAGAGTCCGCGCCGGTATTGCGGTGTTCCGGCTGGACTGTCGTGCGCCACCATTTCTGAATACGAAATCGCATCCTCGGCATCTTTCCTATCTACAGGAACCAGAGACACCGATGGTTATTTCCGAGCTCTCCGCGAAGGTCAAAGTTAATCAACGCAGCAAGAAATGCTTCGTAAAGACATAGATATCCTATGCTCGCGGCGTCTCGGTCTCCCTGGCCGCATGGGCAAAAAAAAAGGGGGGAAGATTGGAGGGTCGGAGAGACGAATAGACAGGCGATCCATCTACTCGCGGCTGAGGGAGAGAAAGACTGAGACGGGAGAGACGAGAGGAGCACAGTAGGAGTAGGCGGCGATCCGCTGATGCTTGCATTCTCGGGAGTATCGAGCGAGAGGAGAGGCGGATATAGGAAGCAAATCCAGTAAAATCGAATATCGCTTCGCGCGAGCGCGCGCCCCACTGTGTGTGTGTGTGTGTGTGTGTGTGTGTGTCTACTCGACTTTCTCACGCGTATATATCGCGGACCTGAAGAATATTTTGCTTTCTCAAGTGCCTCTCTTCCTCTATCTCTTCTCTCCTGCCGTCGCCGCCGCCGCCACAACTGAAGATTTAAGGCTTATTGGCGTATGCCGCTCTCTTTCCTCCCTAGCTTCTCTTTATTTCTTCGCATTTGCCGCTACCACCGTCGCCGCAGTCAGAGAGAGAGAGAGAGAGAGGGAGTATATGCGTGTGGGAGAAAAGACTCGCGGAGTCGTTGCTTTTCCGCCGTTCCGTTCGATTTGACTTATTATTCTCGAGAGAACGTAAAGCCGGCATTTTTCAGGACAAAGATACGCACCGATGCGCCGAAGACCTTTTCTCTCCGACCCTTAAGCCTCCAGCTCCTTTGATCCTTACAAACTGATTTTTAAACAGGGCACGTGGAGTTGATGATTGGGAAGTGACAAATCGATACGTGTATTGTGCGAGTGGAGCTGAAATCGATGCTTGGGACACAGAGAGCGAGTATTGAATGATTATTAGGATGACGAAGAAGAAAAGAAACGGAGAAGAATAGATTGTTCGACTTTCCTATCTTAAATTATCCACACTTACGTAACTATATATATAACTCGTGTTGACTATAATCACGGTTATTTCTATTCTTATTCTACTCCCGGCGCCTGTGATCTCGTTAATTCCGAAACATCGGACGTCGACGACCCCTCGTAAGCCGAGCTTATATACTCCCCGAGAAACATCGAAAATAACAAGACTAAAGTTAAGAAGTAGAAGAAAAAGTTGCAGATCCTGCAAATTACGTAGACTATCTTTGGCTATTGTCTGTACAATCTCACGATAGTTTGTTTTTGTATTGAGAGAATTATTCAAAATGATCAATACGTTCAAGTATTTAAATCCCTTCGCATTTAATTTGGGCCGATTCGTTCCAAGTCGAATATTGGATCGCAGCCGCACACAAATTTCGCTCCCAGATATACTTGCTTCGCATCTACACAACCGGCAACAAAAGCTCGGACCCACCCCCGGCGCGGGCGCTTCGTAGTCGTAACTTGCCTCGGACGATCGCGACCCTTCCTCTCTGCCTCTTTTTCACCGGCTGACTCGGTATTCGGATACAAAGTAAACTTTGCGCGACTACTCCGTATAGGAAGTATACGCGAGAGAGAGAGGGAGAGAGAGAGGTTGAAAAAAAGTCGCATGAGAGAACAAGCGCATGGCGGAAGGATGGAGCTAGAGCTAGAGAGAGAGAGAGGGGGATGGGGAGGGATAGAGAAGCGCAAAAGTCCAACAGCTCTCGAATAACAAAGCTCTGCATACGCTTGGAGCACTAGTATGCCTCTGTACTTCCCCTCTCGCTCCAATTCTTCCTCGACCGCTCGGCTTGTATATATGGCGGTAAACTCGAGAGACTGAGCCTAACCCTTCCATCTCCCTCTCTCTCTCTCTCTCTCACTCACTCTTTTGCTCTTTCGTTCTGCCGCTCTGAATGCATCGTTGCCGGAGCTCGTCGATATTTCCTCCTGGCATCGCTCCTCTCTCGCGCTTCGAGAATTTTGATTCTTTGCCCGACGCAGGCTCCCAGTTGCTTGCGCTGTCGATATAGAAGCGAGCAGAAAAACGCGAAGAAACAAATTTGTAACTTAAACTTTCGGCGCGTACAATGCCAGAGACGGGAATACCCACTGAGAATTTTTTGTCGCCCGATCAATCGATGCTCCGGGGAAAAGTTTGCTCGCCCAGACTCTATATATATTTCGTTACCTTAAGTTTAGTTGTTGAGAGACGGAGAGAGAGAACGAGAGAGAGAGAGAGAGAGAGAGAGAGAGAGTAAGCTAAACGCAAAAAATAGTTTCGCTAACCTTTTGTTGCGTGTATGCGTATATGTATAGCGAGAGCACGAAGTATGAATTCGTTCAAGTGTGTATATCGCGCAATACATCTTCTTTGATAAACAATTTCGCTGTAGGCGATCGAGAAAGTCTCCCGGGAAGGATATTCAAACTACTTTTAACGATTCATTCGAGTGCCTAGTTATATACTTATTCAATGGAACTTGGAACTGAGCACCTGCTCAGTTTTACACATTTCCTCCCACCGGCGCGGCGCGCGCACTTTACCAATAATCCGATATCTCAATAATAAGTTGGATTCGTAACGAGGGAATGATTCGATAGTACATATCGACCAACTGCACCCGATTGGTTATTTATCTTCCACGCAATTAGCGGTGCACCTTCTGGCTTTCACCCCTTTTATATATCCCGCGTGCATAAAAACAGAAGAAGGTAGAAGAAGCAATTCAAGGATAAAGCGTCGGCATTTATCACAGCTAGTATACGCCATTCTTGCGCGCATTTATTCAAATGATCTTCGCATAAAGTCAGCGAATAAAAAATACTGATACGGCTAGTTTAACGTCCATAAATGTCGCGCGTATACAGCAGGGAGCGACGGCAGCGGCAGCGGCAGTAGCAAGGAGAAAGAAAAAGGAGAAAAAAAGGGGAGGGGAGAGGCATAAAACAAATTCGTTCGGCGAGGAGATGCACGCGCATGCAAATTGCGAAAAAATAGCTATTTAACTTTACAAGCAGCCCGAATTACCGGCGCCCCGGCGAAAAGGGAATATTCGAGACTGAAACACAGAGAGAGAGAGAGAGAGAGAAAGAGAGTCTCTCAGAAGGAGATTTAAATACTATTATCCTATGGATCTCTTCGAGTATAAGAGCTGTTGGAGGTGAAGGCAGAGAGAAAAAAATTTATACGGGCAATTGCGAGCGCGTCATCCATTACACGCGCGCGTAGCAAATACGTCGAGAGAGCGACGCTCGGCGCGAGAAAAAAGCCCCAGCGATGAAGAAGACGAAGAAGACGAAGAAGAAGAAGAAGAAGAAGAAGAGGGAGCCGGAGAAGGAAGACGCGAAGCAGAAAGAGGATGAGAAAGACCTACTCGGCTTCCCCCCTTCAGGACCTTATCGTCGTACATTCAATCTTTGCAATCATTCCGCAGGCTCGACGACGTTCCCCACCCAATTTCCTCTCGAATTTTCCCCGGAGAATTTAAGGGAACTGCCTCTGCCGCCTGCCTTCCTTCTTCTTCTTCTTCCTTGTCCTCTTCTATCTTTCTCTCTCTCTCTCCCTCTCCCTCGCTCCAACTGTAAGACAGATATCGAGCGATCGCTGCTGCCTCCCAATACCTTTTTATCACGTCCGTTGTGTCGGCACAGACATCTTTGATGCCACCCGTGGTGAACATGATTCGTTACTTGTTTCGCGTCCTACTTTCTTCCTCTCTTTCTCTCTTGCTCGCTCGGTTTTCTTGCGCCCAGCATCCCAGAATCCTAGCATCCCTGCCGCTGCCGTTTCTCGTATTGTTTATCGCTGGACAAAAGCTCGACGTTCGTGCAGCAAGGAGGGGCAAAAAACTTCGCGCTGCGCTCCGGGAAAATCGAGCTGTGGCGTGGCCGGCAAAAAGCTTCTCGATCCCTCGGAAATTACAGTGTGCTCGGGTAATTTTTCCTGAGAAATACCTTTTTTGTTTTTTAGGTAAGTCATAAACCCCATTAACTCCGCTGCCAATGGTCCTAAATGAAATTTAATCACGCGCGCCGCTTTTTGATTTTTCGGTTTACGGCTTACTCTGATTTTCTTGTGCACTGAGATTCACCAATGAATTCGTGGCAGGAGGAACCTAAGAAATACAGAGGGATGATATATTGATTCTAATTAGGTACTATGAATATTCGCTCTAATAATTACTCAGTTGTTTTTTGCGAGTATAAACTTGATTTAGCGCACGAATTCAGGCGTAACGTATAACGGTATAAATATACAGTCAAGTTTTCAAGGTCGAAATTAAACAACTGAAAATGTATATATATAGGAATAAAGTAATATATTCACTTTAGATCATTTAATTCTCGTAATGCTGTAAATGGCCTAGATTAAAGGTTAAGTAAATCGCGATAAGGCAATCCTTGGCTGAAGAATGAAAATGAAAAGAGGAAAGCGAAACGACCTATCAATCAATGCTATATATAAGTCCATTTCAGTTGCTTGATAAAAGTAAACGAGTTTCTTAAAAATACCGGCAGTTACCTTTTCCAATCGGCAAAAATCAAATTAATAACGACGCAGAAAAGTCCTTCGATCAATGTATCGATATAGATGCCACTTCTCGCGCCTTATACATCGCGCTAAAGTGCCAAGTGATAAAAATAATGCCGCCGCGCGCAGCTTTGCTCCCTGGAATCGACTATAATTTTTGTTGCTTTTGTTACTTTCCCAATAAAAACCGACAAGTTGTAAAAGCACAGGTTATTCGGGGATCGAATTTGATTGAGAAATACATCAGGGGTTTACAGTTTACAGCAACTAACCTTTAGCGCCCGCAGTGGCGCGCAGCAATTCTCTCTCTCTCTCTCTCTC
>UELV01175956.1:21727-32052 GCA_900490015.1 Megastigmus stigmatizans | reverse complement strand
CGCCCAGACAGGAGTGGATAAAAAGAAGATCGAGAGAGCCTCGAGTTCCAAACAGCCATCATCGATCTCAAATATTTGCATGATGCAGCAGCGGCACACAAGTCTAAAACTCGGTGCGCGCCGATATCGCGGCAAGGCGTTAGCGGTCGCTCTCGATCGGGTTCCATTACGCTCGTCAAACATTCTCATAAAGCTATTTTAATTATAAATACCAACGCGGGCTTCTCTCGCGTGCCCGCCCGGATATACGTATATAGACGATTGTGTACAGTTCGCACAGCAAAGAGAGAGAGAGAGAGAGGCAAGTAAGTTCCGCTGCTGCACTACCATCGCCGCCGCGGCTTACCTCCCGCGGACTAAATGAGTTTTCGACCCCAAAAGTTTCCTATCGCGCTGCATACCCGAGGATGCTGCTGCTGCTTGTGCATGTAGCCTGCAAGAGAGCGAGACAGAGAGAGGGAGACGGGGAGCTCTTTCCGCGAATTTTGTCAAGTATCGCGGCACACGTATAAAGAGGCAAAACCCAAATCCTCGAGAGCCGCGGCGCGAGCGAAGAAGTTTAGAGTGCCGCGGCGGAAACAAGTAGCGAGGAAACGAGAGAAGGTAGTTATCTTCCGGCGTAATTATAACTTGCAGCTTCGTCAGGCCGCACCAGATACAACTATCTCTATTTCTCTCTTTACTTTATTTCTCTCTCTCTCTCTCTCTCTCTCTCTCTTGCTCTTTCCCGTACTACTCCTCCAATGAGAGAGATGACGAGGCGCTTGTTCGCACGCGCTGCTTCTTTCGATCTACTCGCTTGCCGTAGTTGCTGTCCGCCTCATTGCACTCGCTCCACTGCTTACTACACCTTTGGACTTGAATATCGCGGAGATGAGCGACGCACTCGACTCGTCGTCCCCGCCTCTCGGTACAACTTTTGTTCTGCTATCCCTGTCTAGTTGCTTTACTTTCACCAGGAATGATGACCTAGTTTACACCCAGCCAATATTTACTGGATGTAAATACTTTTTTCTGCAAACTCGGAAAAGTTTGGAAAAGTAACAAAGCTTATCAATGCCGTGTAAATATTTTTTTTTTTAAAGAAAAGACGAAAAGGACATTTTTAAAATTGAATAAATATTTTTGTTAATTCAATTATAAATTTATTCTTTCAGCCATCCGACTACAAGAACATTATCCCAGAAAATAGAGATTAAATTTTCTCAAATTTTTAAAGTGGAAATTTCTTCTTTTATGTTTATGCAGCAGAATCTACACTAATTTAGAGTAATATTCACCCTAGTCTTGTTGGATTAATGCCATTTGTAGACAGAGGAATGCAAATTTCGCTCTAAATATTTTAAAGCTAACTGCAAAGCTTTAAAGTTTCAAGAAAGTAAGAAACTTTAGAATGAAAAAAAAAATACATTTATCACTGTAATTCGTTATTGAATTGATGACTGGATTTTTCGAGATGAGGTTTCGAATACCGTGAAATTAAAAAATGTAAAAGTGCCAGCTCTTCGACTGAAAGGGAAAAGTGAAAAAGATGGCGTTCTTTGAGAGCGACGACACAGAGAACTACGTATAGCTGCGATGAGCTGAGCGAAGCGGGCGAAAGCAATATTGCGTATTTTTAAACTAATTAGAGTAATTCACACGTTAAAGTATCTCTTCATATGAAGCATATACGTGAAGTTTCTCTATCTTCTATGCAAACAAACGCTAATTGCCATCGAAGCGACTCTCAAAGGAAAAGACGCTGCAAACTTTGTTAGTCGTGAGAGGTTTACCGCACGACAAACAAACGCAATGGCGGTGTGCAGCGCGCCGAGCTTCAGTCCCTCTTCCTCTCTCTCTCTCTCTATATTATATATATATATATATATATGCTCGCTCACACGTCGAGTGCACTAGGTCAAAGAGAAAAGCGAGAGAGGGAGAAAGAGCGAGAGAGGGAACCTTAAATGGACCGCGCGCAGCAAAATGCTTCGTGTGTCCCGGCAGAAAAATTTAAAGCTACGCTGCAACGAGCAGCTTTTCTCATTATTTTCGTCCTGTGCCTTTAAAATACAACGCGTTTGATGCGAGCCATCCGACAAGCACATTCAGTTGATCTAAACGTAATCAACTGCATCATTTCGATTAATTCGAGGAGGAAAATGTAGCTGGAACAGGTTTACGTGAAGGATAAACTTTTGCCTAAATTATGAAGAAAATACTTTCAAAGCTGATTCTACTGTATAACGAGACATCGATTTAAGATTCGAGTGTCTGACTAGACTAGTATGTTACCACTAGAAAATTTAAGCATCGCTACTTAATATTCATCCAATGCGTAAATATTCATGAAGCTAAACAATACGATGGTGAATATCGACGTTTTCAGAGTAAATCGTCCTATTGAACACACTAAAGACTAAACTTTAATTCTATTATTAATTTTTCTTTTTAATTTCGATCATACAATTATAAACTTCCTTTTTACTTTATCAAAAATTTTTATTTTTTGTAAAAATATATGCTTGGTAAGCGAATGTGTTTACCCCATCCCTGTTCGCAAACTACTCGAGGTATATCAACCGACTTCCGGATGAAAGTTGATTTTAGTCATCTCAAGAGCGCTTGAGAAAATTCAGTAAAAGTGGACGGTGCGTTTTAGCTTTTATAGTCACTTTTCGAAATTCCGAAAATAAATTCACCTTTTAAGTGGAAAACCATCTTTGTCCGAAAACAATTCCAAGAACATTTAACATTGATTTCAAACGATAACATCAGAAGTAAAAACCAAAAAAGAATTAAAGAATTTCGATTCGTTAAGCGATTGATAGATTAAGAAGCAGCGCTTATAAATAGGTAGGATGTAATTTATATCCCTCCTGAATTTATTATTAATTACAAGCGATAAGCACAAGACGTGTCTATTGATTTTCTAAATGCTCCGTCCGATAAGCCGTAGGAGAATCTCTTGCGAGTGACAATATAGAGCTCGCTCTTGTTCTCTCTTGTTTTTTCCTCCTGGCCGGAGCACCACCCGCTACATAGGAAAATTCGCGCTTACGTTGGGTAGGGAGAGAAAAAATCCGTTCCTCGTTAGGCATCGCAGATTCTTTTTTCCGTTAAATCTGCCAGGGCAAGAAGAGCCCTGCGAGATTTATCGCCGGGATAAAGAGGGATAGTAAAAAACAAGGCTCCCACTCCGTTCCCTAACCTCTCTCTCTCTCTCTCTCTCTCTCTCTCTCTCTCTCTATCACTCTTTTTTTTCTCCTCTCTTCTCCGAGACGCAAAAGAGCACTGCTTCATCCCCGAAAATGCAAAGTGCCCCGAATCCATGCCACTGGATAATGGTGTTACGTGGGATGAAGGCAGAAAGAGGGTTGGGGGAGAGAGCATAGGAGGTGGACTTTCATCGCAGTTAATTTGACTAGCTGCTTCTACCTCTGTAAGTAATAATAAAACTAAAAGGCGATTAAAAGAGTACAAAACACTTGGAGCTAGCGTTTTCTTTTGTACCTTTTTAATGATTTTATTAATTATACGGACGTCTTACTTTCTTATCCTTTTTCGCTACGGGGATTCAAAGTGTAGCTTGAGAAGTCAGAGTAAATAACAGTTTTTTTTTAATTAAACGAGCCACCATATTCCTTAATTAATTTAAATTTTCATTTCTCAGCACAATTGGGTCTGTTTAACCGTTCCACGCTTTGTCGATTTTTCAAAGACTTGGTTGGTAAGAGTTACAACTTTTATGAGGTGATGTCTATTTATGATCTTGAACAAATGGTTGTGAAAGAAATGATTCAATCAAGTGGCAATTCCATTTTTTCAACAAATCTTTACCAATCTTGATCATACAAGAGATATATATTTTTCGCTAGCATGAAGATGTTACCTATTTCACAAAAAAAAATGAGAAAGCAGATTTCACGCTATCTAAATATTGTCACAATGTAAAAACGTATAAATCGGTAATAAAACTGTTTTCAGAGTGATATTATCATAAAGGGTCGGATAAAACGAGCCCTTTTGGATAAAAGTCCTCTGAGTTACTCTAGAGATTCGGGGAAAATCACACATGCATATGTATATTCAAACTTCATCCTTCAAAATAGCTTACCAACACTAAGCTTCCCTTTCGACCAAAATCAGAACATATAATCTAAATTCAATATTTTTTTGGAAAGCTGAAGTACAGATACGACATACTTAAATTTGTTTCTCAGAAAAGAATAAAAACTCAGTCGCAGAGGCCAATAAAAGATTCAACAAGTAAATAACATAAAAATAAAATACATCACCATTATAATTATAATTTATAGTGATTCTATGTAAAGCAACAAATCTTGGAAATTCTAAACAGAAAAATCGACAGACTTTACTGCATGTTTAATTCTCATTTGCACATATCTATAATTCAGGATATTTAATAAAACACTGGATGTATACACAATTCGATTTGCACCAACAAGTGAGCTTACTTAAAAATTTACTTGCCAATTTCTCCTTTATGAATGCGTTCTTTAGCAACTTGATTTATCAATAGCTCCTACAGGTGCGCCAATCAGTCAAACGCTTGAAGAATATAGTTTTCAAATAAAGCAAAAGCTGCACAGTCCATTTATTTCCCAAATTCGCAACGAAGCAAAAAGAAAAAAGAGGTCACGAAACAGGTAGCCCGAGCTGGAGGGGCTCCGGGCTTTCCCACTCGCGTTTACAACGATTGTCGAAGCTGCCAGACAATCTCGAGAGGCTATATAGAGGAGGTAGAAAGGGGGGGGGGAGTTAGAAGGTTAGGTAGAAGGGGGTTAGCAACAGGACGGGTTGTTTGGCTGTCACGGCACCTGCCTTGCAAATTTATCAACATTTTGCCCCGACGACGCGCCGCTGCAGCAGCTCTTCTTATTCTGCGAAGCTGGTGCTGCGAGTGGAGCTACTACTGCACTGCACAAGGGCTATACGTGCAGCGCGCGTGATATACTATCGTTCGCAACAGCTGCGTGTTCCATAGCTGAAATTTCTTTCGGCGACTCCGGGCGTTCTTCTATATAGATTTAGATATACAGGAGAGAGCAAGAGAGAGAGAGAGAGGGGCTGGGGGAGGTACAGATGTATAGATCGACGCGCACACGTATAGGGACAAGAAAGTTCGCGTAGTGCTCAGCCTCCGCAGCTCGAAGGCTCCCTGGAGGGTTTGTTGCCCGTTTCTCTCACGGCTGCCTTACTTGCTCCTCGCGCCGACGCGCCGATAACGCGACAGACCCTTCACCCTCATTTCGTTTCCCCTTCCTCTCTCTCTCTCTCTCTCTCTCTCTTTCTCTATCCAGCTCTCTAACTCTCTCACTCTCCTTGCAGCTCTCGTGCCTTTTCCGATACTTCTAATATCCCCTTCCCTGATTTTCCCTTATTGCCACTTTATTTGACGATTTTTAACAGCACATGATTTGTTATCACGAGAACCCACCGCGCCGTGGACATTAAAGCGGATGAAAATAACGCGCGAGGGGAAATTATGTTAAGACGCTTTATTATCGGTGGTATATACAAGCGGAGCTTTAAGCTTGCACTCGTTGTTATATAGTAAACGTGTTTTAAACGGGTCTTATAGTCGTTTGTTCTACGATTGCAATCGTTCCTAACATAAATAGTTATAGCTAAAACTATTTATAAGCTATAAACATAATTCGGGTTTGAAAGTCTAGTGATTCTTTTCCATAAGCTTTTTCATTTTTCGATAACAAATAGTATTACGCAATTCAAGACAAAAATGGTACAAACTTTTCAACTTCTTCGAGTACAATTATTAGCTGTGCTCCCGCAGATATTGACCACTACACTCGATCCATAGTTATAGCGTTTACTCTATCGATTGCTACCGAAGTATTCCAGTAACGTCCAATCCTCGAAGTATATCATACGCGCATAGAAAGAGGAAAAATAATAATGCGAAGCGTCGCGTCGAGCAAACATATGACACTGGGTGATAATACGCACGCGCGCGGACCTCAGAAATTTCCACTGATAGCATTTCCTTTAAAGCGAACGCGAATGGATGGACTTTATCTCGGGCGACTATCATGAAAAAACGCCAATACACATGAGAGCCGAGCGCATTTCGCTTGGCGACGTTCCGTGCCCGCCGAAAACGCGCGATACGCGACTCGCGCGCTAGAAGAAAAGGAGAGAACACGAGTGTACGAACGCGATTAAAAGTAAAGCTCTCGCTTGCTCGGCGCAATGCGAATGCCACTGGACATTGTGCGAGTGCGGGGTGTTTGGTAGCTGCCGCAACGAAGTCCTGTATGACCAACGGCAGCTTTCTCCCCTCGCGCCAGCTTGACTTGACATTTCCCGCACTGCTGCTACCGCTGCCGGATGCGATCGTTCTAAAGGCAATTTCATGGGTTACGTTTTGCGCGAAAACGCGGACACATATGCTCCGGGCTATACCGCGGCTCTCGAGAACTCGCCCCTTTGGCAAGTGAGGCCAAGCGAAAACCGAGGATAAATAAAGAAGGCCGAGGAATCAAGAGGAGCTCATTCGATTTTGCCGCACAAACGATCGAGGCACAACGACGCGATACCGCATATACGCGGCGATATTGTGTTGCTATTTAATCAATAGATAGTTGGGAGCACGTTTAAGGTAGAGGTTGCCTCATCTGTAGGCGATAACTTTCATTGGGGTGTTTTCCTTTGTTGACTCTTTTCGCACGCGAGAAAGAGAAAGGGGCACTTTCCGAATCAACGGAACGAGCTCCGCCGGCGAAAAGCAAAGTTGCCGCGGCGGCGCTTTGTTTATTTTATTCGCGGGCGTAACTCTCCGGTATACGTGCCGCGCTCCAGTTAGATAGAGAAGGAAAAAAGAAAGAAGGAAGAAGCGATTTAACCTTTGTGAAATACGGTACTTTCGCTGCAGCGCAGGAGAGCTAACCGACTCTGTGTGAGTGTGTGTGTGTATGTGAAAGAGAGAGTGGGTCTAGAGAGAGAGAGAGAGGCGGTATAGTAGAGAGCTCACGTGAACAAACCGCGCGCGGGGCTCGATGATTGTTCGTGCGGAATGCCCGGTGTAATTTCCGCGTAATTACTGAAGCAAGTCGAAACAACTCTCGTTAAAACTGCCCCCACCGCTGCTTCCACCGCTGCTGCTGCCGCTGCTGCTGTTGCACCCTGAGCCTCTCTCTCTCCTCTCTCTTTTGCTGCAGCCTGTGCCTCCGCCGCCGCCGCCGCCGCGTCGTTGCCGTTGCTTTTCCCCCAGATATACGCCGGTGCTTGACTTGCCTCTGTGTGTGTGTGTGTGTGTGTGTGTGTGTGTGTGTGCAGCGGGTGACCGCCAACCGGAAGCACAGATTGGATCGAAAGCTTTAGCAAAGAGGAAAGTACTAAAGGCACTTGATATCTTTCCTATGTGTGGACTGCCAGCTACCGTCCTCTTTATCCCTCTCTCTCTCTCTCTCTCTCTCTCTCTCTCTCTCTCTCTCTCTCTCTCTCTCTCTCTCTCTCTGTACCTTCCTCATTCACTCTGTGCCTCTCTATGTGACAAGGGCTGGTCGTTACTGAACATTATTTACCTGCTATTTACTTGCTCTATCGCTTACATCTGCTTGCTTCTCCATCCCTTCGATGACTGACTCGAGATTCGATGTGGCGTGGATTCTATTGATTTTGAATGTCAACCAAGCAGCAATCATAATAATTATATAATCACTGTTGAAATCGACACCAGATAAAGGGTGTACGCAAACTCTGGATTATTGTAAATCTTATAAAAATCTTATATCTCTCTCTTACTTCGTAAGTGAAACTCACTGCAGATTCCGATTTTAAAAACTCGAAATTTCATTTATATTTAAAAGGAATAACGTACAGTAATAATGGTCTAATTGTACTTAATAAGTTTTCATGTTGAGTCAAATAGCAGAATTATATTTTATTAATCAACTAATTTATATTTACAGAACTTTAATCCCTCATATAATTGTCTGCATTATTTATAACTATAAATAACCAAAAAACGTGTCTAACTATTGATTTTCTGCAATTTAAATGACTACGACGAGGAAAGCACAAATTAATATGGATGAGAAAATGGAATTTACTGTTGACACATTTAAGCATAATCTACACAAAAGCTGATTATCATGACAAAAGCGCAAATATGATTTATACGTGCATTTGCTCCCTGTATAAACGTAGTATTTTGTACGTATCATGTTTAGTGTACACGCAGGAAAGTTTGTGATATATGTAAATCATGACGTCCAACTTCGTCACGGAAAAACGTTTGCATTTCCGAGAGCAGAATTACTATTACGAAATTCGCATTCTATAATTGGATCGCGGCCGCACGACGTAAAATTTCAATCTATTTGTTTTTCCAACTCTTAATTCCGAATTAAGTAGTAACATTGTTATTTAAATTAGAGCTATTAAAGACTTGGAGTGTGACTCGAAGTAAATGTTCCTTAATCCACTCTATCAGGATTTGTAGTTGACAACAGTCTATTGAAATTTCCGGAACCCTCTATATACTCAATTAACTTTTTCCTCGGCTACTTGCTGCTATTGATCCGATCTGCCATAGCAGGAAATAGCGAAATAGAATTTTGCTTATTTTATAAAATTGCGACAATGCCAAAACGAACGATCGATAAATAGATCAGCACTAACTTGCTGATATTATGAAATCTGAACTGCGGTTCGAAAATTCACGGTAATTAGTAATAAGCCATGACATCAATATTGAAACTGGATGGATGTAGCACATGCGTAATTAGAACGGAAATTATATTGACGCTTCTATCTATTTCGGCTTACTCCTAAATTTATGTCACAATAGCTTAAACATATTAGCATTATTATCTCGCATTAAAAATCCTATATTATTACCGCTCACAAATTCTATCGGATAAATGCATTTATTCTTTAAAAACATATAGTATACAGGGTTCATTTCCAGCTACGAGTTGTGGCATGATTTATGTTTGCACAATCCATATTTCTTATACGGAACTCGTATATTATGAAGTGAATTCAAAGTCATGTTTCGGATCATGCATTTTTACATAAACTATGCGAAAAAGTAAACTATTGCGGTGAACGTTGAAATCGTAATGAGAATTTATTGTGCTGCAAATGAGGTTCTTCCTAGCTCGGAACAACAATTTTTACATTTCAAACTGACTGATGTCCCAAAGGTCACTCTTTCTCCAAGGAAAGATATTTTCTGGGAAAATTCTTTGAAAGGATCTTTTTTCGTGGTAGTGTATTTTTAGAAAGATGATTCTGTTGATGCATAAGGAACTAGTTTCCGAGTATAATGTTACTGGAAATCACCATAAATTTTCTTCAACTGGATTTGTGCATGCGTGAATTTTATTCAAAATAAAAGCGAATAGAGCTGAATCGATACATAAATATCTATCATGTCGTCTTGCAAAATTGAAAGCAATAAATTCCACCCATTAGAGTTTTCGCCCGAAACAGCTCACGTCGCGGCCTCATAGCCGCTCTGCTTTTTCCCCCCGAAACAACATCACAGCCATTGACTTTCAAATCTCTCTCCAGTTTATGTACGCTTTTCTTAGCGTTTACCCTGACAAAATATAGCTCGGCATTCTAAATACTACTCGTTCTTAGATTTCGGACGCATTCTCATGAATATAACACATCCATTATTATTCTGAATTAAAGCTACTGGAACTAATAACTTATTCAGCCAAAATTTTTTATCCACTTTCATATTTACGAATAAGATGACTTAAATTTGATTTTTCTTTATTTTGAACTTCTTTTGGCTTTTATTTACCTCGACGGACATCCATATTATGCACCATTGCTCCCAGAAATTCGTAATAAATATAATTGGCTATTTGCTTCAATTTCTGGTATCGAATGTTTTACAAACAATATCCAGTTATAAGCCTGCATAGATTGTTGATCGATGCTGTACATATTTGACCAAATATCAGTTGATTTGTACTCCTTTAAATTCCGATAAACCGTAGAGAAAGAGCGAGAGAGAGAGAGAGAGAGAGAGAGGGAGAGAGAGAGAGAGAGAGAGACAAGGTTCGTAGAAGCCACCCCAAAACCCGTAACGAAATAAAGAGCTGTTCTCTGCAAAGCCGCTGGCAAAAACACGTCGAAGCATATATACCGAGAAAGCGAGAGAAATAGCAAAAGGGGAAGAGAGAGAGAGAGAGAGAGAGAGAGAGAGAGAGAGAGAGAGAGAGAGTAAGTGTCAACGCATGGAACACATGTGCAGCATTTCGTCCGCAAATAAGATTACCACATACGCTCGGCGTGACTTTGCTTTTCCTCCCGGTCCGCCCCCCCCCCCCCCCCCC
>UELV01175956.1:0-11320 GCA_900490015.1 Megastigmus stigmatizans | reverse complement strand
AAAAAAAGCGCGCGCGCGCGGGAGTTCCGGCTAAATGCGTTATCTCTCAGCTCGTGGAAAACGGGTATGGCGGCGGTGGTAGTGCTGGCGTCGGTAACTTTGAAATCGGTAATGTACGCTTCGCTTCAGCTTTTGCGATACATGTACGCCTGCATAGGTATGTGTGAGAGAGAGAGAGAGAGAGAGAGAGAGAAGAAGAGGAGCGTACGCGCAAGCGGCTACGTGTATGTAGAGTGAAAATGTGGCGAGCACGTAGAGATAGAGAGAGAGAGAGAGAGAGGAGAGAGGCACGGCCGGACCAGCCAGGCAGGCGCACTCGAGAGAGTAGAGCTCACGGTTCAATTGAATCTACATAACAATTATTCAACCGTGCACAATGGTTTCGGACCGAGCCTCCCCCCGAAAACCCGCTATGCGTCCACCCCCGGATTCTCCTCTGTATTCCCCCTCGTCCCCCTCTCTCTCTCTCTCTCTCTCTCTCTCTCTCTCTCTCTCTATCTTGCACATTTCGCGGCAACTGCATGTACACACACACATATATATATATATATAGAGGCCAGCAGCAGCAGCAGCAGCGACCGTCAATCAAACTGAAAATAAAGCGAGGGATGGCAAAAAGATTTTATATTTTTAAACTTTTCTAGAGATCTCTCGGAAGGTACTTGAAGCTGGGTTTGCGCCTGACAGGAACAGCGTGTATCGCTTCGTGCGCTCGCCTTTTTATATATATATATATAAGCTAGACTGGAATGCCAAACCGATGGATGTACATGTTTAAAAATCTGCCCGTGGAACAAAATAATGGGAAATCTGTTGGGAAAGAGGGAGAGAGAGAAAGAGAGAGAAAAATTTTAAACGACATTTCCCGTGCTCGAGGAGGAAGCTGACTTTGGATGCGCTCGTCCCTTTTTTGCAAACGAAGAAAAAACGAGGCGCTCGAGAAATAGAGAGAAAGGGATTTTTACCCCGGATTCGAGATGTTCTTTTTTTGGTATTCTGCACAAGTGGGCGTAAATAACGAAGCACAAATGAACAGCCGGTGGTAGTTGCGAAAAGACAAGAGGCGGAGGGAAGCGGGGCTGTGGAGGATGTAGAGCAGGAAGATCGTTATCGCGTCTCTCTCCCCTCCCTATTTCCCTCTTTCCCTCTTTCCCTATCCCACTCTCATCGCGGAAATCCAATATGACAGCTATCCACCGGCTGAAAACAAGAAAGCCTCCGCTAGCGCACGCCGCTATGTAAAACGAGGCTAACGTTCCAAGCAATTCTCTTTTAATTAATGATTCGAATTTCATTTATCATCGAACTCGTCCTTGACGTGTCGCCCCGCTGCGACAACTCTCTCCCCCTTCATTTTAACAATGTGCACTTTTCCCACTCTCTCTCTGCCCGAAACAAAGCCTGTGGGGCCGAAAAAAACTTGGCTTTTTATGGATGCTCGAGACGTCGGGATCACTTCCACGACTTGTTCTCGAGTGAACTCCGCAGCGGTTTTACTAGCAGTCAGCTTTTTCGAAATGTTCCCCGTGACAAATTGATCGATTCACGAGAATATTAAGAAATACAACTGTGAAATTTGAGCAAGTAATAGATGCTTACTCGATTATCATTGCGTTGAAAAAATGAAATTTTTCAATTTCTAAAATTCTAGAATCGATTCCTGACATTTTACTCCATTCTCCATGCCACTCTTGCAAGTTTTATGCAAGTCAATCTATTTACCAAAAAGATCGAGGCACTTTGAAAACTGAATATCGGTGAAACAGGCAACTTCTGTGCAGCCTCTCTCGAACTGTTGCTCCTTTTTTTTATTTTCCTCCCAGCTGTTTTTCCTTCTCTGATTAAATAACTTGAGGACTAATTTATGTGCGAGAGTTCATCGTATCAGAGAGAAAGATATAAAGCAATCCTCCTCTTTCCTTTCCACTTTTTCTCCTCGCTTATACCGCCGCCGACTACCTTGCGCTAGATGCCAATTAAGAAAATTTACGAAATCAAATATCAACGATATCCAGTTGTGCGATCTCTTTTAATTCGGAACTACTGCTGCTGCCGCTGCCGACGCTGCTGGTTGCTAGTGGAGATCAAGGCTCTTCAGAAAGGAAACTGAAACGAGATCGAGAGCTTGCCTTCGAATTCAGAAGTCATCTCTTTGTTAAATTGAATAAGTTGCCTCATTACTTACATTTTCTGTTTCTCGCAAATCCAGTTTTACGGAGCTATCGCGGAGGAGTTATCCTCCCTGCTCGGCCTCGTAATGAGCTTTTCCTCCTCCCGCGCCTGCTTCCGATTCTTCTTCCGGACACGAAAAAAAATTTTGCCGCCAAACAAAAGTGTATACGAACCCGAGACAGAGAAAGAGAGAAAGGAAATAACAGCAGCAGCAGCACCGACGTGTGTCGATGATTCATAATTCAAGTGCGTTACGCAACCGTCGATCTTCGTTAGAAGTCAAAGCGAGAGAGAGAAAGAGAGAGAGAGAGAGAGAGAGAGAGACGCAGCATCGCCGCTATCTTTCCGAATAGACTATCCGTCGAGCGATGGCTGTGCGCGCGCGCGCGTACCATTTTTCATTTCCGCCTCACTGCGGACATTGTGCGCGCCACCGGAGGATTCTCTCGATGAAGAAGAAGAACTCGTCCAGCCGGGCGCGCGCCACACAGTCCTTTCCTCCTCTCCTCTTCTCTGCCCCATTCTCACTCTCTCTCTCTCTCTCTCTCTCTCTCTCTCTCTCTCTAGCTTCTAACTAACGATAAATAGCGAGAGCGCGAACGCGTTATGGGCATCCATTTGCCCCTATAACCTCCCCTACGGCTTGCTTCTTTCCAACAGCGTCACCGGCTTCTCCTCGCCTCCGCAGTCTTTTTTGAACCAGTGTGTGTTTGTCTATGTGTATCTGTGTGTGTGTGTGTGTGTATGTGTACGGTAGCTCGGAAGGCGGATCCTCGGCGACGATAAATCATACGTGCCGGCGAGCGCGCGACAAACGTAAAAATAGTGTGTTTTATGCTTGATAAATAGCGATGGCACTCGATACATATATACAAGCCTCACTACGTCCAGTGACAATCGTTCACGCCAGATCTGTCTCGGAGGCGATGCTGCCGTTGCTATCGCTGCTGCTGCTGAAAAAAGGCGAGAGAAAAGAAAACGTAGATTTCGCAGGGGATGATTCGCGGCTAAATGCCGTCAGTGAGGAAATCCAGACCGACGACGAGGATCGACCCACTGTGACGTGTTTCATGACCTGAGACGTCGAGTCTTATTATAAGGTTGAGTTATTAATGCCGCGCCGGCCAGAAACTTTCCGAATTCTAATGGCTTTTTATTAATAACTTTTCACGATGAAAAGTTTCTGCGGCCGTTATTTCGAGCGCTAACGTTGGTATACGAAGGCCGGCTACGTGGATTTTTCCTTTCTGACTATTGTTCTAAATTAAATTTATCAATTTTGCCATCCGTGTGTCTCTGCGCTTTATAAACTTTTATATCCGTGCGGATCGAAATCCCGAGCATAAAGTGTAAGCTAAAACTGGCTTTATTAGAAATTAATGGAAATATCGTGGATTACCGCATTTATAACAAAAACAACTTTAATCTCGCAAAGAAATGTGGATATTGCTCTCGCACTCGCTGTGGTCGTCGGGTGTCCATTATCTTTGCTTTTTCAGCGAATGCACATACATTTCGCAAAGCAGTCGAGTTTCAATGCAATCGCGCATTACGTACACCGCATGCGGAATATTATAGTTTGCCCGATGAGCCTCCTGTAACAGCGAGATAACAAAAGTCTGCTGCTCTAGTTTTACAATTTTATAACTGGTTACGCATGTTAAATAGTACATCGAGCAAGACACGTACACCAGTGAAACTAAATTTAAATTATGTGATCGTTTTATCAAAAGCATTTGCGAGATCTCTTGATTTAACGAACTTATTACTTTTTTTGTGTATACATGCCCTAGAATAGATGTTAGGTTCCATATCTGGGGTTTCTAAATATTTTTTAATCAATTGCGTTACATGCATTCTTCCATATACCGTAAACTTTTTTTCCTACCAACAAATCGAGGACTGATCACGGCACGCTTTAGGTTATTGAAATGCACATTCGGGGTTATCGGAATTGCTACAACTTTAGTAATGAACAAACCTACTAATTAGGAATATTGATTCTCTGTAATCTCCAAATTCCATCTCAATGGTAAGCAAAGCTTTCAGCTAATATTGGCCTGCAATTATCAAAGTGCATTAATTAATCAACGAGCAGTGGGGGATTGTCATCGTCTTTAACAACTGCAACAACAAAGAACAAATATCAGAAGGCTTATAAGACAGTTCAACAAAGAAACACTGAATAATGATAATAATGAAAGGACATCAAAGCGCGGTTCTAACGGTAACCCAGATTTCAGACTGAATTGAAGTCCTACCCCCCGTTTTTGTACAAACAAAAAGCATCAGTTTCTGTAACCACAAGTATAATTTGGAGTTGTCGGTCGTGAGGCCGAGTCGAAACACCGGAGTGCAGAGAGCGGAGTTGATTTTCGCTTTTCCCTGTATCTCTTTCCCTCTGGCGGGCAACTCTCGCGAAAAGCTCTGGCCGTCAGCTCGCACTTCATCCGCGGGCTTGGATAAACCCTGCTTTAATATCTCGCAGCGCGAACGATGCTATGTACGCCTACTGATGTGTGTGTGTGTGTGTACTTTCGTACTTAAAACTTGAAATTTGTTGATTCTAACTTCACATTAGCACCGCCGGCGTTTGCAATGGCGTGCCGCGTAATCCGGCTAAAATGTGACCGTCTGAGCGCCGCTCCAAGAAGGAAAATATCGCTCGTATATAGTATGACGCGCTGTTCCCTTTTCTGCTTTTTTGTATAAATCTTTGGGTTTTACGAATTCCTGCATTTCCTACCGCTCCCAGAGCCACGTATTTTAGTGGAGCTCGTATTTCGCACGAGTCACTGCTTTTTATCGTTATACTGCACTCCTAACTGTTAAAAGTGTGCGCAAATACAATAAACAATTTCAATGGAATTATCCAGTATAAAAAACAGCGCAAATCTTGCAGGTAAGTTTTCACATGTTCACTATATTTTCTATATAAAATAATTGTAAGTAAAAACGACCCGAAATGTTTGTTACACTGGATACGTGCACAAAGTTTTGCGGAAGAATGTCAGTAAAAGAATTCGAAACGACACAGGACCGCGAATGCGCGAACAGTGGCTGTGCGAGAGAGAGAGAGAGAGAGAAATATAATCAACGAAGTGGTGGAAAAACGTCAAAGAAAGAAAAGGTGTGTAGCAACAGCTAGTGAAAGGCAAACTTCATCGAGATATCAAGTGACAGGTGAAAGCGAGCTAAATATCGCTCGTGTGTGTTTGGAAACCTCCTCTCTGCCGTTACGTCGTTGAATGAGAACATCTCTCCCTCGCTTCGCGTCTCTATATATGTATATATGTATACACACACACATACGTACGTACACATAGTATATACATGCGTCAGGCTTTATTGGCGCGCAGACGATACTTCCCTAAACTAACCCAAACAGGGTGCTTCGACACGCCGCAAGAAACCATAAACTGGTTCGGTTTATAGAACCGCAAGTCAGCCCTGCTGCTGCTGCTACTGCTCCTGCCTCGCACTGCTTCCTACTACGTATACAGTCCCCCGCCGGCTCGGCAGCGCAACACACTACACCCTTTCACTCTCGAGTTTTGCTCCGAGAGCTTCCCTTAACACGGCTTACTCATCTGCCGGCGCACTGCACGCGCCCGTTTTATAACGCACGCACGCCCATGAGCGGAGGGCCTCGTATGTCTATAAAGCTTCTAATATGAGTCAAGCTTTGTTTCGGGACACTTTGAAGTGGCCGACACGGGGGGTTTCGTGGCTGGGGGAGGGGGAGATACGTGGGTATGTGCCGGTATGCGGCAGGGGAAGCGATGTGTGTATACGTGTACAGGCGCGCAAGCAAGAGAGTGGAGGGGAAAAACCTTGCCGCGGATCTACTTGTTTTTCGCGGAGCTTTGAGATCGTGTACCGATAGGCCGCACGCGAGCAGCTCTTATACTCGTATGGGAGGGGAAAAGGAAGGGGCAGCGAAGGAGGGTATTTTTGTGGTTACAAATTACACGATTAACATATGCATGTGGGACGCGGATTCGTCAGTTATTGCCGTGCCAAACAATTAGTAGACCGATAATGTATGGTTTACCAAAAAATTAATATACCGCGCCACACGATCAAAATTTTCGCTCCTTAAATCAGCGGGAAATAATAGAATCAAAAGACCGGCAATTCCGGCAATACCGGCAATACCGGCAAGCACAATCATCGAAAGTACGCGTAACCTCTCTAATTAACTAGCATATATCGCTACCTGCGCAACAACACAAAAGTGGCGACGACACTCTGGATTTTTGTCGAATCGAAGCGACATCTTTGTTAGTTAGACCCACCCCTTATTTTTTCATACATTATTTCCCTCAACGTGTATACACGATTAAACACAAATATACACGCACATAGGGATTGACGTTAATGTGCCTTCGCATTTCATTCCATTCCTGTTCATCAGCCGAAACTGCATATGCAAATAGCTACACACAATCGGGAGAGATATATAACACTGTAGGAAAGAGAGAGAGAGAGAGAGAGAGAGAGAGAGAGAGAGAGAGAGAGAGAGAGAGAGAGAAGCTTCGTCGAACTAACAGCAGTAGCAGCAGTAGCAGCAGCGGCGGTTGTAGTACCGATACGCCGCCTGGAATTTCGAAAGCTACACGAACTACGGGAGTAGCAGCGGCAGCGGCAGCAGCAGCGACCCATAAACGCGGGAAATTACAACTCGAGGTCTCGAAATCTCCGCAATCAAGTGCGGTCGTGCGAACTCCCACTCTCGCAGCCTCGACGTCCTCTATTATCGAGGAGTGCTTTTTGCCAGCTCGAGCAGAGAGAGAGAGAGAGGCAAAGAGTGAGGGTGTGAGAGAGAGAGAAAGAGAGAGAGGAAACTATACGAACCACCACATGTGCATGTAAAACTTGACCCCTTTTCGCCATTTTCTCCCTCTTTCTCTCCTGAATGCGTTTTTTTTTGCCACTTTGGTCGATGAACTTCGATCAGCCCTTTCGCGTTGCGCTTATTAACTACCAACATTTTGCTCCGTATCCCTCTCTCCCTTTACCTTTACCTTTAGCCCAAGCTAAATAATATGTTCACCGATAGAGTGCAACCCTGGTGCCTCCTCAGATATAGGAATAGTCACATGGGCAATCAACACTCGCACCCGAGAGTTCCATTTTTCAAAGAGGTCTCGGTCAAGAAATAGGCACATTGCATAGTCGAAAGTATTGGAACGAGAGAAATTCGGCTGCGATGGAAAATCTTAATAAAACTTTGGCGTAGCACAGCATAAAGCCTTTTTGACTCGAGCCGTGAACCGAGCGGCTTCGAACAAGTTACAAAAGTTGACTGTGTTGCAGCTGCAGCAGCAGCAGTAGCGCATGGCTTCGGGTGCGTGTAGGCTACAGGAGAATGGCTGAAGGCCGTGTTAATTAAGGGAGAGGCTTTAGTGTGTGCGCGCCAACTATAATCGTGTATGCCGGGCACGGTCGCCATGGTGACTGGATAGAATTCGTCGAAAATGTATATACTGATATACCTGTAGCTTGTGCGTGTAGTTTGCTGATGAGAAAACTAATAGCCATGAAGCTCGCCGACTAATTGCGCGTGTAAAGGAACGAAAAACTTGTAATAAAATTATAAGCGCGCGCGGGGCTTTGTGCAAAAGTGCTGCTCTATACTTGTGCTTACACGAGAGAAAGAGAGAGAGAGAGAGAGAGAGAGAGAGAGAGAGAGAGAGAGAGAATGGCTAAGGTATACACCGAGGCTGCTGCCAAGCGTAGCGAAAATAAAAACACAGAGAGAGAGGGAAAGAGAGAGATGAAATTACCGATATGAAACGCTGGAAGGCTGCAGAGACGCTCCGCGTAGCCAGAGACAATGACAAAAAGAACACAAGGGAGCTGAGGAGAGATAGAGATAGAGATAGAGAGAGAACAAGTAGTCAAAAATAAGAAGCTGAATAAGGGAGTAAAAAAAGTACGTTTTTACAGTGTACTGGCAAGATGGCTGATCATTTGTCAGGCGTCGCGGAAAGACAGTCAATGTTGCCTTTTCTCTCGCGGACGTGCGGGAGTGCAGGCGCGCCGGCTCCGAGCGCAGAAAGAGAAGCAGAGAGAGAGAGAGAGAGAGAGAGAGAGAGAGAGATAGAGCCAGAGTAAACTACGATGTTATAGTTTCATTCGCGGGGGGTTACTTCTCTTTCTCTTCGAGCAAAGAGTCGAGACGTTCAACAGAAGTCAAGTGCTTGAAATAAAGAAGACACTTGAGCCGGCCCCCCCGAGTGGCACGTTCGCAACGCGAATTTTTACATCTGATGCGAAATTTTTAGCTCTTTTTAAATAACAGCCCGTTTGCCTCTGCAACCACTCGGAATTCCCGCTGAGAGCGAATGTGCTTATATATTTGCCCATTGGAAAAGTGTAGGAATGCTCACTGCATGAAAGCCCGTGTCCCGTATACCGCGCGCGTTTTATGCATGCAGTGTGTACAAGATGGACAATCTAGATTAGAGAAGCGAGGGAATTTAAAAGCATCAACTTTCCTGACGTACGAATGGAAGTATACATATGAATTCAAAGAAAATAAAAAGCAAATGGAATTCGAGCGAAATTGTATTTTTATGATTCGGAAAAAATATGTCACTTTTTCAGAGTCGTTTAACTTTTTTAATTTCTGGAGGCTTGTAAACTAGATGAAATTTTCAACAAGCGTACTTCATTTCATCAAAATTTGGATTTCTGAGAGCATGAGCAAAAATAATTAATTTACTTGAAATTTTATTATCAAACTATAGACGAGTATCATCCAAAAAGTAATGCGATTTATTATATTTTAAATTTGTAAGTCTTCTTTAACATTGTATTGATCAAATTCTAACCTTCTCAACAAAATCAATATAACCAATCTGTAGCGGTTCAAATCATTCCTAAAATTTAGTGATTTAAACCAAACAAATGCTTGTTTCTCTTAGCCAACAGCAACAACCATGTTGCTCATTTAAATAGAAAAAAAATCAAAAACTACAATTACTTGTCACAACCCGAAGCATTGCAAACAAAGCACACCAATACAAAACCAACCTGCACACCAGCACATACACACCTATTGCATAAACTAATAGACGCCACACACGCGGGCTTTGTTATGTTACACTGGCGTTCAAAACACAAGTGAGTTGGGCCGCTGTTTGCTTATCCACGCGCTCGGGGAATGTCTGCAAAACGTAAATGTAAAAGCCGAAATTCCGGTCCCGCACTCGTCTCCATTCTCGGCTGACGAGCTCTTTTTCCCCTCCCGTTAAATAAAGAAAAAAAAATGTCAACAGCCACATCTAGCGCCGTGAAATTACCGCTCTCGGGGTTACTCGCCGACCACGTGCATATTGTACCGAAATAAAGCTAAGAAGACGAGAAGAGTCAGCTTTAAGAGCGCGACATCCACGCCGAGATGACCGCGGAATATATGCAAGCATAGCTGGCGGCCAGTCCCCCTCCTCTCTCTCTCTCTCTCTCTGTCTCTCGGGGTCGTTCGTCTTTGCCCGGCTGGAGGTTCAGAACTGAGGAGCAAGTTAAACTCCTTTCAGCGAACTAACGACACTGACGTAGCGCCTCTGGCGCTCTCTTCAGTTACGAGACGAGAGGGAGAGGGAGAGAGAGAGAGAGAGCAGTGGCGTATATCTAGCTGGAGCCTCGCCGCCCAGGATTAAGGGATGAATACATGTATAGGCATTAAACGCTCCGTACGAGAGAAGGAGGATGGCTTGATTAGCATTCTAAATTGAAGCGTTGCGGTCGGACAGCGACGCGTGTACCTCGCTCTCCAGCGTATGTACGTCTAGTGTGTGCACGTGCAGCGCGACGGCGGCTGGTGTGTGGGTCTAGAGGTCCTGCTACGTTGGCCGAGCAGCTACAAGAGGCTAATTCAGGTCGATTCCGTCCCGTCCTGTGCCCTGTCCGTGCCCTATCCTGCCCAACCGTGCCATGCGAGGGCGACCCTCATCTCTTTTCTTCCGACCTTTCTTCCGCTAACTTTGATCCTTTGCCCAGTCGATTGCCGGCATCGCTCGTTCCCCAACTTTACTCTGATCTTCGCTGCGCGAGCCTCTAAGCCGGTGTACGTGTGTCTGTCCCTTCCTGCATCGCTGATATTTTCAATTCCCGGAACGTAACTGATCGACATGTCAATGCTGGGGACGATAAAAGTTTAGAGAAATACAACTCGAGTCGAAATCTATATAAAACACTTATTTATGATAAACGCTGACGACAGAAAAAGGAGGAGTACACGATTGCAAATGAGAATCCACTAAAGCATCTGAGAAATGTGGATATTCGTCGTGTGCTAGAGTAAAATGAATTCCGATAATCACCCTAAAAGCTGCTACGTCACTTTCAATGTTAGCCGATATCCATTAAGCCAGAGAAGCTATATATCCAGCGTGAAAGCTGTGTGTTTATTACCTGGCAGGAATTATCATGTGTCTTTGACTCGGCTTTCCGTTCGTGTTTTCGATCGTCCATCTACGTCCCCGCATTTTTCAGTCGCTTCGAGCCCTTTAATGGCAAGCTGTCCCGCGGAGCCGCAATAGGTTAGACATTTGCATTAATCGGCTTCCCTTCGTGTAAGCCCCCGTCCACCTCTCGGCCCCTCTCACTCGCTCTCTCTCTCTCTCTCTCTCTCTCTCTCTCTCTCTCTCTCTCTCTGTCTCTGTCTCTGTCTCTGGTGCTACAACAGCGGAACGGGCGCGCCTCATCCCCTCGCCGCTCGATATATACCCACTTCGACCTGGCCGTTACACAGACACTACGCCGCGCAATTACGTTCTGTTTATACGCGTTGTTATATTGCACGTAAAGTGGCTCGATCATCCTTTAACGTCGACCAAACTGGACACCTCGAGGCCTCTTGCAAATTGAGATTATTCTCTCTCTCTCTCTCTCTCTCTCTCTCTGCTCCTGCGATGACAACAGTTATGGTCGATCATTTTGCCTTCGCTTCCGCGGATATAGCGACTACGAATCTTTCGCCGTGGGCTGCCACTTCGGATGTAGCTATACCTTACAGTTGTACAGCCTCGGCGGTTCATGAAAATGGCGTCATTTAGTCGAAGGAAAATAAACGCTGCCGAGTCGAGCTGTAGTGACGAGGCAAAGTTTCGACTAAAGTCTTAAACATATATATATATAT
>UELV01175954.1:0-20629 GCA_900490015.1 Megastigmus stigmatizans | reverse complement strand
GTGTGTGTGTGTGTGTGTGTGTGCGGGGCAGAGGGGTGCGGAGAGAGAGAGAGAGAGAGAGAGTAGGGGAAGGGAAACGGATCGTCGTGTACGGCACTGACGTCGACCAATGAACCGAGCCGCTATACGGTCTCGTGCTCGCATTTTGCCTGCTCTCTCTCTCTCTCTCTCTCTCTCTCTCTCTCTCTCTCTCTCTCTTTGGGCTCCCTGCGCACTATTATATACGATATGCTCGGGACCTATACAGAAGCTGCGGATCGTCGTGCCAGTGTGTGTGTGTGTAGGGTTGCGTGAGCCGAGGATGAGATGCGCTACTGCTGCTGCTATTGCTGATGCACCGGACTAGGATACGCTCTCCATCGACTCCGAAATGCTTCTTGTGTTGCACGATGTGTCGTGTGTCGAGAATTCAAAGGGATAATTTTGAATAGACTTATGAAAAGACGAAAGCAAGGCTCTTTTACCGGGATAAAATGAGTTTGAAATATTTATGTTGGAAGAATATTGAAAATTATAGATCACTCGAGTAAATAAAAAATACAGATGAATTGTTATTCGTTCCAGATATTGGAATTTTAGTAAGGCAAGAAACGACGATATATTCATTGGGTTCAAACGGCGTCAGCTCAATTACACTCGGGAATTCTTGTATCGACTTTTGAGAAATTCTTATACCTGATACGACTGCTATGTAGAAACCCGGGTAATTAAATAGTTCAGTCTGCAGGCCAGGTAGAAAGGACAGAGTGACCAGGTACGAATAAACTCTTTTTCGAGTATAATCAATTGGCACAAGTGTATTCTAAATGGCCAATTTTCCCTTCACTGCACGGGCAACCCAATAACAATAATGAACACGAAAGTATTAACCCCTCAACGATTTACAGCTATACTTTTGTCCCTGTCACTGGTAATTGTTCCTAACGGATTTTCACATTTTCAACTGATCAACTTATAATTGCTTGAAATCGCAAAATCACTATTTCAGCCATTAACTTTATCGAATTATACCAAGCCTATCTATCGTATATGTTAACTGTAAAACATATATATAAGCACAATAAAAGCCATTCCCCGTTCTTGTATAGCACAATATCGACGCACAACGAGTTTACTCTCGTCGATTAAGGTGCGCACATTTAATTCAACGATTCAACCTATAACGCATATATGTATATACACATAATGCTATAATATATACAAACGATGCGTGTCCCGAGTCGTAACTCAGTATAGCGCGTATATACGTGCATTATAAAGATAAAAATAAACATAAAACGAAATGCGAGTCGCGCGAGTCCCTCAAAACATTCACTTTTATTATATATACATACATACATACATATATATGCACACAGGCGCGCGCGTTCCACCCTCACGAAGCTCTACACGCGTATATATTAAGCATAACTCTTATTAACCCCGTGAAATTACTCTCTCTCTCTCTCTCTCTCTCTCTCTCTCTCTCTCGCCCTTCCCCATGTTTTTTTAGCATATACAAAACGCGAGCGCGAATCAATCGCCCGATTTATGAATGAGGAGGATCGCTAAAAGAGAAGCTGCTGTTGCCGCTGCAGCGAGTGGAGAAAGTGAGAGAGAGAGAGAGAAAAAAAAAAGAATTGTCGGAGGTGTCGGAGAAAAAGGGCAAAACTGGTTTGGGTGGTACGCGCGAACATCGATCGACAAGAAGGACTGGACTAATCGGTCGCCGCGCACACAGCCGATCCATCGCTGCGGCTCATATACATCCTATACTCATTAAATCCACACGAGGAGGTTTATGTTGGCCGGGACTTTATGTGCGATCGCGGCCTCGTATTGCTCCTTTCTTTTCTTCGCTCGTCGCTCCTGTTCGTGATTCTTATTCGGCCGCGAAGCACGCGATATACCACGAGCAAACGCCACTCTCGTTTTTCCTCTCTCGTTTAATCTTCGAGCATGGTTGTACAAGAAATTGTCCGATTTCGTAATTTCTCTGCTCTGTAAAACATTCACAATCACTGGCTGGACTATAAATCCAAACATGAATTTAGCAGTGGAAGGAAAATTAATTATCGGATTGATTGATACTCATGAATAAGCACCACATATACTTTGTCACACACATCCATTATTCCCTTGTAAATCTTGAAACTCCTTTTCTCGCTGCTGCTGCTTCTTCAGCATCACTTTCTATAGATTTATTCGCATTAGCACCTATCTCTCCTCTCCCTCTCTCTCGTCCGCTTCTTTTCTTTCTCCGTCCCGAGAAGCCGAGCGCGCATGTTATTGTGCCACGAGATCGGGTGTGCGCACTTCGTTAGGCGCAATTTGTGCATCCGCAAAAAAAATTCTAAGGGGGCCAGGCTCGCGATTAGTCCGGACCGATAAGCAAAAGGAAACGCGGACGTATGCACGACAAGAGCGTCGAGGAGAGAAAGAAAGAGAGAGACGGAGACAATCGTGCGCTTTTATATATAGTCTCTTGCTTCGTTGGGTAAACTTTTCCTCGAGGTCCCAGTGCATTCAGCTTTGTTAATTGTTGAAAGAGAAACGGTTAATAAGTTTTTGTTAATTGACGTTTTCCTATGTAGGCAGAAAACTCGATTTGAAGTCACTTTATAAACGTGATTACAAATCTATTATTAAGAATTGTATAATAAGAAAAATATTTTTTAGAAACAGCAGAGGATTCTTGACCCGAAATAGGTAATCCATTCAATTTTTCCATGGATCGTTATAAGCATAATAAACACAGATCTTATGGAAACAAACAACAATAATATTATATAGGTATGTTTTAAAAAGATCAATGAAATATCCTACATCTGCTGTAGACACAGTCCAAAAGCCACGCGCATCAGTATCTGATGGTTTATCAACACATGCCTTCGATAAGATAAACCGTGCGGTCGAAATTCTTCGTCTTCCATTCTTTCCACTTTTTTTTTAGTTTTCTGATAAATAAGTACCTTTTTTTTTCTTGGGTCTGCCGGTAACGAGGGGACAATATCTGCGAGCTAATCGCCGCAGGAGATAAATACAGCGAAGTTTCGCCGGACCTGTTAATTGCTAATGGATCGCTCAGAGACGATTCAGCTGCGATAAGGACGACGAAATTACGGAGAATTATTCGGCGTATCGATAAATATTCAAATGCTCAGGCGATAAGGGCAATCGAGCGAGGGAAGGTGCAATCGTTACGATCGCTCGCAAAAATTTGAATATTATCGAGGCTTCCTGTAAGACTCTAAAAGAATTTGTGTCCAATTAACTCGGTCTCCCCGTGACTTTACAATTTATTTTGCTCGCTTATACGCAAAGAAGAAAGATTAATTCAGACGTTTTCATTCCACATCAGGACCGCTTCCGAAATATCAACATGGGACGTAAAAGAGCCGTGGCCCAAATAAATCATCGTAAGAAGTGCAGTCGGTGGCTCAATATCCATTCTCGAATCCAGCGAAATTAATCCAAGCCAAACACAGAGAGAGAGAGAGAGAGAGAGAGAGAGAGAGAGAGAGAGAGAGAGAGAGAGAGAGAGAGAGAGAGCAAGAAGAATCTCGCAGACACACTCGAAATTTTATCTCCCCAGCGTTGAGTTTCGGACTTGAGTGCATGTCGAGCCTCCGGCGCACAGTGGCCCGTAAAGCGTCCGGCCAAGAAGAAGAATCTCTCGCCGCGCGGAATAATAAAAATGTCCTGCGGGAGTCTAGAATAGGAATAAGGAAGCGCCGCCAGAGGCATATCGGAAATCTTAATATGTCCGAGGATGTTCGGTGGCGGCGGCGGCGGGCGTCAGCGATTTCGCTCCTCTCGGACCAATATAAATGTCCTACATTGATTTAGTCCCGTGTCCACGAGACCAATACGAGAGCCACCCAGGAGAGCAAAGAGAAGAGTGAGAGAGAATGTTTCAATATCTCGCCTCGTCATGGAAATTGAGCCACCGCTGGACCTTTACTGCTAAGGGGGCGAGTATAGGGAGAGAGAGAGAGAGAGTGAGAGAAACTCGACTCGAAATAGCCCCCGAGAAGTGATGGATGTCCTCTGACTCTGCGTTAGAGGGATTCTTTGTCCATTTTTCCTTGCCCTTTTTTCTCTCTCTCAGCTAGAAATATATATATATATGGACGAGCGTCGCGCGATGTACGGGCGCTGCATCGAAAGTATCGGATTTCGCCAAATTTCATCTAACCTTGGTGTGTGTGTGGAGGGGGGGGGGGGGGAGACATGCTTTTTTTAGTGGGGAAAAAGGCCAGTCGATTTCGAGGGATATGTATTAATAAAGCCACTGTGGGGACATCTTCATCGGTTGCCGCGCACCATATTGCATTCAATATCGCTATATATGTAAGAAAGCAAACGCTAATTGAACACTTGTCTCAATTGCTTCGCAAACGTTATTCGTGTTATGTATAATTTTATCAATTGAAATTTCTATCGCTTATATACGTTTTGCGTCGATAAAACCATCATTTCCATCCACTCGCTCCTGTTCAGCTAAAGATTGAACAAGACTCAATTACCAGCGCGTAACACCTTGGCATTGCGGCGCTGTATATAGAAATCGGTATGACCGTAAATTTTCTAGTTTCCGCAGTAAATGGTCACATAAAATTGAAACGCGGCAGCGGCCGTTATGCAAATGCATTTCGCGCACTTATATACGTTATTCGTTCTCATCGAGCAATATATATATAGATATACATGTATGTATATAAAAAAAGTCGTGTAGCGCGTGTCGCACGTGAAGGGAAGTCGAGCGAGCTTCATAACAAGCGGGTAGAGAAATGTGAGAGAAGGACAAGTGAGTGTAGGCAATAAATGCGAGTGCTTCTTCCTTCTTTAATTGCGACGAGGACTGTTATACTCACGGAGTCGATACAACGCGAGATTAGGCACCCACAGTTGGCGCCAGCTGTCGACCGGCTTTGTGCACGCCTCCAGGTGATTTTATAAGACAATTTTGTGACGTGCTCAATGATCGCGCCGTCACGCGTGGGAACCGCCGTTACACAATATTTTATAGATGCGCTCGAGCTGTTTCGATCATTGATAATTTTTTCATATTTCGTTCAAAATTGGATTTCATCAGAGGCTCGTGTCATCGTTTACAGTGTGAAGCGTTTTTTGAATCTTTTGCAAATAATTATTAGAACATACTTGGATAAAATTGATGTACAAATGAAAAGGTTCAGCAACGTTACCCAGTTACAAAAATTCTTATAAACAGATGTGTTTAAGATTATTTAACATTGTAAATTAGAAATAATATTATGTATTTTGAATTATGTAGTAAACCATTCATAGAATTTACGCTCGATCTCAAACTAATGCAGCTTAATCTAGAAAGAAAAAATCAAAGCTTGCGCAATGTGAGCCCAAAGTAGGCAAAAAACAAATAACGCAGTTATACAGGAAAGAAAACCGAGGTGGCCTCCAGCGGGCGCGCTCCCCCATCACGACGAGCAACGATGGCACAACTTGGTATGAAAAAAAAAGAAAAGACAAACAGCCAATGAAGTCAAGGAAAAGAGAAATAATATAAGAGGGAAGGGGAATCGGGTAATTGGCAGGGCGCAAATCGTCTCCGGGCCATAATTCGTCGTCGTATCGTCCGGTCATGCGTATTCGCTTTATATATATATATATAAATACACAGACGGGACAGGTGCTACACTTGGTATATACTGCACATGCGGGCTAAAAAGAAACATCGACGGCGGCGACAGCAGCAGCAGCAGTAGCGAGGCCCAAGTATAGAGCTCAACTCTCGAAGAGCGCATGGGAGCGGGTCATTTTTTTTGCAACCCAAACGGACGACTCTTGGTCTCTTCCTTTCACTTTAATGATGGGCGCGACATCACTGGAGGATGGAAAGTGGATTTCCTTGAGTTGCGCGCGCGCACCACGAGAGAGTTTTTAAAGTGTCCGAAATTCGCGGCTGATGCTGGTGCTGTTGCTTTTTTTGCGCTTCGTTTTCGGCGGGACGTGCGTCGAGTTGACAAATGACTCGAAACGGATGTAGCGCGTATTACCCGTTGAGCTCGTGCCCCGCACAGCTCTCGACCGATGCTGTACACTCCAGCGAGCGAGTGTACGCCACCGATTATCCCACGTGGGATATGTAAGTCAGAAAGAGAGAGATCTGCGTGTGCAAGAGGCTGCACTTTCTCGACACCGACTCGAATTAATAATTTGTATAAATATAATATAAAAGTTGGATGTACGCGCCAAAATGATGCTTCTCGTATACTTTGATAACTAAATTTGTTGTGGCTATATAATTCCAATGCTCGATTTCGCATAACTTGTTTAGCGACAAAGGAAAGGGAGGAAAGGGAGAGACTCGCGAAAAAGGTATGCGGAGGCGAGCCGATCGAACGACTTTGTGGGTCATTATAATTAGACTAGCCACGGAGAGCATGAGGGACGGTTTGGTTGGCTCGGAAATGGGATGCATTTTCCCCTCTCGAGTATAGTGAGAAAATCTTTTGTTTCGAGCACTCGGAGTGGGCAGTGTGTATACAGTAGCAGCAGTAGTGCAGCAGGCCCTTTGTCTCTCGTGCGCCACAAATCTCGCATAGACCAAGTTCTCGGCTCCTTCGTTGCCGCGCCGAGTTATATACACGCCCAGAGAGTCAGTGGCTCGCGCGCTTTATAGTTACCAGCAGCAGCTCGCGGGAGATATTTTTAAGTCGCAGCTGACGTCATCGCGAGCGAGACTCTCTATGCCCTGCGCGAGAATTTCAAGCTACGTGTGTTTGCGCGCGCGCGACTTGGAGACCGAGCGAAAATCCAAAGATTGACAATTGTCGAGGCTGTGTATACACAACCTCTCGTATAAATACGATTGACGATTTCCCGAGATATAAGCGCTTATCTCGATCCACACCGCCAGGAGTAATTAGAATTGGAAAAGCACGCGAGAGCAGAGGAAGCCGATCGATCGGACATAACGTGAGAACAAGCGCGCGACACGATTCTCGCTAAATTCAAAAGCGACGTGCCGCACAACTACACACACACACACACACACACCGAGTCGTATATGCATATTTCCGAAGAGCTCTCTCGCAGTTTAATTTTCGTTCCGTTGGTCTCTCCGTATAGAAGCGAGAAGTCGCTCGCGTGTCTCGGCGGCGGACACTTAAGGGAGCGTCTTATGCATATATAGGGGCCAATGGTTTCCCATGCGGCGACGGTGAAGGCGGCTAGTGTATAGCAGCTAGCGGGAGTAGGCAAACGGGAGAGCTGTCCATTAAGGAAATGCCCGTAGATGGTGGAGGCATGTTCGAGCATCCGCCATTTCCGGCTGCGCCTTTTCAACGAACTTTCTTGGAACATAAATTAAAAGCTTTCCGCGCGCGCGCGCACCGCTCTCCTATATAGTATTGTATCGTACATATATACTCTTGGAGATGCATAAAAGACGCTCCCACGCGAGCACCCGCGCTCTCTCGCTGCGCTATATATGGGCTTTATTGACTATTTTTTTCCCCCTGCTTCGATGTAATTGGTGGTCGTAATTGCGAAATTCCCTTTCGATGATCAATGCGGAAAGTGCTTCTTTTTTTTTCCCCCCTTTTTCGCCAACGATCGCCGCCGTGCGGGTATTGTAGATCGGTAAATGCGTTAGCCTCTTCATCCGCAGGTTATACAGTGCGATTTTTAAGTTATGACTTATTGTCATTTTAACAATGCTGGCTGGATAGAAGGAGAGAGAGAGAGTTATTAAAATTGCGTGCGATGCGTTACAGAAACGAGCATATCAAGCAGGCGGCAAAAAGAATTTATTGATAACGAGAGATAAGTTTCAGATAATGTCAGACTCGTGAGTCACCTCGACGTCGCGCTCCGATTAATTATTCTTATAAAATATAATTCACACTCTACATAATGATGCTGAAACAATAACAAAACATCGAACGTATTATATTTGTGAAAGAATTTTATACAACTCGAATTATCTCGAAGAAGGTAAGCATGAAATTGCCACTCGTGCCTCGCTCAACCCGAGTAAGAAAAACATTGAACTTTAGAAATGTAGGCATATATATGTCATATACACATCGGGAGTCCTGCGCTCAGTTTGCAAAACATGTGCAGCAGCAGTAGCAGCGCCGCTTTGGCAAATTAGTAACGTGCACGAAAACGTCATATATATATATATATATACATTTTCCGAGTGTCCCGACACTTTATCCGTAACCGGAGCGGATGTTATGCTGACGTCGTAGGTATAAATTGAGTTTCTCGCCCGAATGCAAAGTCGGTGCATCGGCCAGGGAGGGGTGTGTATAACATCTCGTTGAAAAAACTTGGAAATGCTCGTCTCGCGATTACAACTACTCGAGTCTTCTCTCTTGTGCTTCGAGTTAATTGTTGGACAATGTTCTCGCCTCCTCTTTCGCGATAAGAACGACAAGATCATCACTCGCCACGGACTTTTACCACGAGTTCTCGCGATAAATGAATGTCGCGTCACCTGAACGACGAGCGTCGCTTCATTTTTAGGACAATATATTGGTATATACAAATAACAATATATATTTGAAATCGAGGATTGTATCCATCGAGAATATTGCGTGCATAGAGCAGGACGTCGCGCGATATATATAAAAGTTTTCAATGTCGCGCTTCTCGGAGTTTCGCGGCTGAATTCAGCGCGTCATTACAGTATGACTAAATGGTCTGGTTGTGTTTTTTCGCTGAGCTGTCAGGGATCTCGGAACAAAGAGATCTCGCCTTCGTGCGCTCTTATAAAGGAAGTATCGAGTCTCGCACGCGAGACCGAGCGTACACCAACAAACAATTATAACAGACTCCACATATGCCTGCTTTTAATACGTGCTTTCCGTTAAGCTTGGCCAAAATAAATAAAAAAATAAAGACATTGCTTCTCTGTTGCGACAATTTTTGATCAAATTCAGTCCGTTTACAGATTTGCATTTAGTCTTTCAACGAAACGAAGGAATTTATATGAGAGATTAATGTTGAGACATAAAAATGCGGAGAACTGTCTCATAAAGAGATTCTTTACAGACCAAATGGAATCTTTGAGAAAAAAGCGATTATCAATTAGCGCATTCTGGAATGTTATTCTTCGAACGTTACTCCACACTTATTCGCAGCAGTCACTCGACCATAGCGAATCGACTTAATACCGATCGTTCGACAGAATCGACACGTCGCGCCTCCGATGCAGTTTATTATAAAAGCCAAATTCAATCGCTGAAGGACAGGTGAATGTAACGCTCTACACGCGCCTTTGCATTCGATTTCAATTAAGCACTGCACCGCAACGAATACAGGCGAAAAACACAAGGGAACACGGACCAGAGCCACGAACAAAAATCAGTGTGTCCAGCTATACAATATTTTATTCGTACATACGAAAAGTTTCTGCGGGCAATTAGCGAGTGTCTTTCGATTAGCGTTTAATCTGGGAGAAAGGGAGTTTATGGCAGGGGGGACAAAAATATGTTTGCATATACATACGGGAGAGAAAAAAACGGAGTCGCGAGATATATAAAGATGACGTAAGGCATCGCATGATGGCGAGGTGAAGTCGATGGGGCCAGGTGCGCGCATATGTAATTTCCCGGGGAACGGATGTCTGTACGGGCATCGTGTAACCAATGTATGTTGGTCAGTCTCACTCCCTCTCTTTCTTTTTTGCTTTATACATCCCCTTCCTCTCTCTCTCTCTCTCTCTCTCTTTTGATTCCTCCTTCGCTTCTTCCGCAAGCTCGAGATACGATCGATTCGTCGATCTAATATCCGACCGCTAATTTATATGCGCTCAATGACTCGCTGCAGATAAGCCAACTCCTATACGTTAATTCATTATTTATTTTAGATTTGATCGGATATGACGATTTTCTCGCGGATAAAGCGCTTCGAGGCTTGTTTTATTCAATTTATACACATCCCAAGTCAATAGAAGACACTTTTCATCCGCTTCTTAATATTACGAAAAATAGAAAAAATATGTGCAGCTTGAAATACTGACAGAAATTAGCCTTGCTCGCATGAGCATGAGCTAATGCGTATAGTGGTTAATAAAGTTGCGCAAATTATTATAACGCCAAAGATCGTTATTATACTTCAACGAAATCAATTATCTTAATTGTTGCAGACAACGTAAAAATTTAACGTTCGGATAATGATAAGGCTCGTCTAAAACTGAGCTCGCCTATACGAGATTGCGAAAAAAAATGCAGTGTGGAAGAGACTCGTACCGAGCTTCAGGGGAAAGATATAATTTTGCACCGTTCATAATTCTTCATATAAGTAATAAACCGCAGCGAAGGATGTAAGTAGTAAGACAGTATTTTAAAGTATCTCGCCATCGTTTCGCGAGACTCGGTTAGTTTTAACTTTATTCTTTCAGACTTCGTACTGGTGAAAGACTATTTCAAAATTCTGCTTTTCTCATAAAAAGGCGAAAAAAATTCTTAGGTAATTGTTTATTGGCTAATTGAAATTAAGAATATACGCTATACATTGAGCTGAATAATTGAACAAATTAAAACTTTGAATAATTAAATAAAAATTTTATCTATTACGATTTTGGCATACGCTCAATAAAGGAAATAGAGAATCCATAAAATCGTGAATTGCAGTCGATACCGTGTAAAATCTCTCAAAATATTTCTCTTGTCAATGAAAACGTTAATTACAAGTCGGTCAAAAGCCAAACATACTTTCAGCAAGTAAGCAAACAACGAACTGCTCAAGCATCGATCGAGCAACTGAAAATCCCCCTCAGCTCTTTCCATGGACGAAAAGAAAAGAAAAGTCGAATTCCGGCCGCGTCACATCCCCGCACAGTCCGATCACTTATTCTTCGTCCATCAGCGAATCCATCTACATTATTTATCAGACGTATAGGAACGTGCGCGCGAGCAGGCGAGCAGGACGCATCGGACGATCGCATATGGCTCACCTATGCGCGACGTACACATAACCGACAATTAGCGGCTGATAAGGTACGTGAGGATTTTCCCGATGCGCCGATCACCTCCGCTGTGCTCCCCATTGTCGTATGCCTCGGAGCTGCATCGCATATATGCCCCCATGCTTTATATGGGCAAAATATCTACGCGCGTCCGTCCGCAAGCGGCAGCAGCATCGACACTTTATACATTGCCGATACGATCTCTCTCAGCACGCGTCGGACGAGTTTTTTCTTTTCTTTACCTTTTATATTGGAGATGAAGTTTACGCGGAGTTTGATGCACAGTGGTGCGCATTTATAGAGTATAATGGTTAAAGTGATTATATTCAAGTTTGACGTCGGAGCTACTGGAACTTAACTTTATCAATAGCGAATCCGAGAGTAAGAGAATTGTATCGCTTTGTTCGCTACATGCTCTTTTTTTACGCTCGAATAATTTGATCGTTACATTGTTTGCGTCTGTAGCGGTGGACCTTTCCTACACATATACAAGAAATTGGCGCGATGTAAGAAAAAAAAAAGACTGTTTAAATACCGCCGTGGCAGCTTTCTATCTTTGCCAGCAAAATGCAATTATCATTTTACGACGGTCGCTTGGGAAATCGCGCGCGCGCATTCTGTTCCATTTTAGGAAAGTACAATGATTAATAAAATCTATTACTTGTTCAAGGCCGCTACACTCAGTGAATTCCTCCTGGCCTCGTACATATATATATATAAACTGCTTAATAAGGCAATTGCCCATGTTATACTTCATACCTCGCGGAATTGACTCTGTACACAACAAAGCGTCGGCTACTGCAAAGTCTCTCTCTCTCTTTCACTCTATTTCTTTTCCTCTCGTAAAAAAAACACATCTTCTTCCTCCCGCGGCGTATATATATATAATACTGGTGGTGCGTGAGTATGCCGAAGAGGGCAGTAAAGCGCCACCGCGCCGAAAAGAAATGGAGAGAACGGCGTGCATAATTACCGTTTAATGCGCTCGTGAACGCGGTAATATATAGCTGAAATTTTCAAGGCCACGCGCCCCGCGTGCCGCGTTTTATGTACTTTCGAGCGCGGCTCGATCGTTAAAAACTTTCACGGCACGCGCGCGCGAGCGCATAAAATTATTAGCGACGGCGGTACACACGGTAGCAGCTTCCGCGCGGCGAATCTCGGACGCCTACACGAGTTCGTCCGCGCGTCTGTGTGTGTGTGTGTGTGTGTAAAAGCGAAACGGGAAGAAAAGGGAACGGAGTTCGGACGTTTTGGTATTATATGAGATAGCCCGAGGGCCTTTCGCATACAACGCGAGGAGTGGAGAGAGAGAGAAAAAAACACTATTAGCAGTCATTTCGTTGACTTTTCCACGGACCGCGTTGTGCGAATTCTCTGTGTCTTTTTTTTGTTGCCCCCTTCATCTCCAGTTGCGCGGCCCGCATGTGAGTCTCGATTCCAGGTATAGACGCGCGGGAGCATTTCGTAATTGTATAATTGGATCGTTTCCCCGTGGCCCGGCTTCCACGCGAGTAAACGCGAATCATTGCGTGTAATGGTAATAAAATGTGATGTGTGCTGTTTTTTGGAAGCGATCGACGAGGCTGCGGGACTGCTATGTGCGGCTTTAGATGACCGGTTATTTTGCAACGTTTTTACTTCGCGATGCTATACTATTAACAGACTCTTTCTTCTTTTTTTTTTTTTTAAATTATTATTTTTGTACCACTCGTTTATCTGCCGACCAAATAAGTTCGTTTATCAGTTTGAAAAATACAGGGTATCTTGGCGGATAGATCAATACCAATCACCACCGAAGACGTATAAAAAAAGTAAAGCAAAAAAATTATTCTATATTCGAGCAAGAGGCGAGAAAAATAGAATTGCTACGGGGTGAAAAAGGAGCTTCCCTAAATAACTTAATTAATCCGCGACTATTTCCAGATAAAAGACCAAGGTAAGAAACCACAGGATCACGTATACGCAACTTGATTATCTCAAGAGAGATAGAAAGAGCGAGAATGTCAGTATGTACGTATAAAGAGCGTAGTACAAGACGATAGTACGTAGTATTAGCCGCTCGATTTGTAAATCCGCAACTCAGCCATTGCCATACTTTTATGATTATTTACATTGACGTGTTGAAATAGCAGGCAGTGCTAATTGTCATTTGCTACTACAACTTATATAGATGAAAAGAATTGGATAACATCATTGGATGCTCACGACGTTGCAATTCAAATATATTTGTTTGACTGCAATTACATATTATATATATATGTACAACATTTTTCAAAAAAAAAAGAGCCATTCAGCCTTTTTCTTTTACTACATTGAACCTTTGTATTATCGTGTGCTGTTATTTACCAATTCAAAAATTCTCGAAAGTCAATTATGCGCAATAGTGTGAAAATCATTATTCCTACATATGTATGTATATATATACATCAGATAATTCAGCTAATCCGCATTATCTAAATTATTCGTTAATTTGAGTCTATTAGTATCAAGCGCTCGGTGTCCCTCGGTGCGTATAATCGAAAATTCTCTCGCTAAAGCCTCGCTCTCGCTTCCTTTTTCTCGCGCGCGCGTAATGGTAATATCTTAAAACACCTGAAAGGCGTTGAAACAGCTCAGAAGTGAGCCAAACAAAAGAAGAAAAAATAAATAAACGCGGCATTATAGTCTCGAAGGGGCGCTTTATTAGCGAAACGCGTATAACATAGACGGAGAGTATAAAAGATCCTTGCGTCTCTCTTTACGCATACGGCTAAGTAGTCTTACACAGCCTATAGGTATATAAGAGCGAGGAGATCGATGCATATATACGCGCTGCTGCTGCCCAGGCAAATGAGTGCGCGTGATTATAGTCGACGGTGCTGTCGCCGATCACGATTATCTCGCTGAAATTGCGCGCGCGACGCACACGGTAATTTGCGCCTTTGGTCGCGCTGCACAGCGAGAACCAAGAGGGGAAAAAAAAAAACGAGAGAGGGAAGAAGAAACCGATGGCTGCGGGAAGATCGAGTCCGAGTCGAACGTGACCGCATCGACTGGCCTTTGCCGTGTATATATTATTTGTGTATACGAAATTGTTGCCGAGACTGCTTGCGGACTTTCAGCAAATTATATACTATCGATGATTTTTGAATTCATTGCTGTATGCAATAAGCATTAATTATTAATGAATGGGTGTAAGGATCGAACTAATGCGACGATTTTTCTTAAATATCTGAATTTCAATTTCATTATGTTTTCGCGATTCAAAGACGCAACACATGAGTAATACGAATGTTTATATACATTGTATAATATGCTCAAAAAGTTATAGTAACTATCGAACGCGAGAAACCAGCGATGACAAATAACAGAGGAGGCGAGTCTTGTTACCCAAACGATCTATATTTTATGGTCTTTCTTCGGATGCGTTTTAATTGATAACTGACCCGAATGCTATGATTGCACACATCTAACAATACTTTAACTTTGTTTTAACGTTTATCATTAATATTTATATTTATATATTATATCGAGTTTTCCGTTACGTGTATAGTTAAACTTACGCGTCAAGATGGATCGGTAAGGTAATCGTTTCCATAACTCACCTGAAACAAAAAAGAAAAATTTACAGTTAGCTTATGCATTCTACAAGAAAATGAAAATTTTAATCAAACAATTATAATTTATAGCTTATTCTATAAGAGTATCCAGAAATTAAAATTCCGGAAAAACCCTAGCAGTTTTTTATCAACTTAATTAACTTAATAGATAATATCGCACGTATAGTTTTTCCCTCTATTGATACGGCGAAACGAAATAGCTCGTTGTAGCAGCGAGTGTTTGGCCACTCGATCGACGCCATCAATTATCATCTGAATGCGGCAATTGCATATTCACCTTTTGAGAGTAGGCCAACCGATAGTAGGCGAAGAAACGATCGCGCGTACACATCTCTTCGTATCGTGGCGAGGCCGATTACAGAACCGAGCCGATAGACACACGAGGCGTATACATATACACAGTGACTCTCCGCAATGGCAAACGAGAGATATGTACAATGGCGGGAAAAAATCGACGCGTGTATAACAAGGAATCCTAATGAGTCGCGAGCGTATAATACAAGCGGATCGGCAAATGGATAGAGCGAACAGACGAATGCTGATGCAAAACGAAATTCTGTAATACGTTCATTGTGCACGTATAGCCATAATAGACGTTCTCGTACATTGTGCAGAATTAATCGCGTCATTATGTTGAGAGTTTCGAGCAAAAATTGCCGATTCGCGAAATTCCCAGGAACAATGATCGACGCGCTTATATACGATTCAAGATATATCCTCGTCGCGTCGTCGTCCACAGCTAAGCACAGGCGCATCGAGAGTTCATCGCGCGGTCGAAGCTAGGCTGCTGCTGTGTGCACTGCTCCGTCGTCTTAGCCAAGCGCCTAACTTACTTAAATAACGCGCGGTCACCGAGAAATTCTCAGGACGCGCACTTTGCACGCACACACACAGAGACAAGAGCCAAGACAGACTGAGCGGCATAAAGGGCAAGAGTGAGAGAAGAGCGCAACCTCAAAAGCTCTCGAATACGCGATGTATATACAGAGCATATATAGCTACCCGCGTCTGAGCTAATACGCGCGCCCCGTTTCCGTCGGCGAGTAGCGAAAGTTACATTCACGGCGCGTACACACACGACTGCTGCTGCTGCTGTTGCTGTGGCTCATGCTACTGCTTAAGCCCTCGCTTCTCCACCTCCTCCGCCCTCTTCCTCGGCTAATTAGTATGTAGCGCGCCGCGGGAAATTAGGCGGTGGACGCGGTTGCATACGAAAAGGCATATACACGCGGGGATGTATATGCCGAGTCCTAGAGACGCTCTGTGTGCGCCACGAGCAGAGAGAGAGAGAGAGAGAGAGAGAGAGAGAGAGAGAGAGAGAGAGAGAAACTAGGATATGTACGACCGGAGCGTTTTGAGGCTGCGGCTCTCTGTGAGGCACTGCACACACGTATAGAGAAAGAGGAGAAGAAAGCAAGGATGAAATGGGCGTAGGAAGGATCTGCTGCGTGGATGGGAATTCATTAGAATACGTGCGTGGAAGCTTTATAATTCGAGAGCTTGGCATATGGGGTTGAAACTGCAGACATTCGGGTATAAGTTGTGCCATTCTTCGTAGCGTAGTTGTTAATAGACGTACGCATGTACGCAGAGGCGAACGACAGAAATCCACGCTATCGCAGAATTTATGCAGCCGCCAGGCGATATACGATGGAGCTTGCACTCTGCCACTGGCTATTGAAGCTCGCACGTGTTAGTGTGCAGCGACGCGTCTATGTGTGTGTGCGCACATAGAGAGCAAGCGAGAAGAGGCAGAAAGAGTGGGAGTAAGGCTCTGGTGCCGCGCAGACTGTTTCGAGGCGTAGAGAGAGAGAGAGAGAGAGAGAGAGAGAGAGAGAGAGAGAGAGAGAGAGAAGGAGAGTGTGGGAGGGAGTCGGGAATTCGCCGGGATTCCAAGAAGCGAAGCTCGCGGGGTGAATGAAACTACGGCCGATTCCGCGAATTGACCCGAGAGACCATTAATTATTCATTATCGGTGCACTCTGTGGCAGTGTGTACATTATGGGCTGCGGGTCGTGACCGCATAATTGTTATAGTCTTTTTCGCTAGGCGAGAAAAAGAGGGCGAAATCAGGGGACATCACGAGAGAGTTCGAGAGAGGAGGATACTCGCGAATTTCTCGCGTACATTATCTCTGCGCGGAGCGAGCGAAAGAGAGAGAGAGAGAGAGAGAGAGAGAGAGAGAGAGAGAGACAGAGTAGAGAGAATTACGACAGAGTCGGTGTATAAGAGCGGAGCTGCCAAGTGGACCGGAGTCGATAATGACTGCCAGAGTTGTAAGGCGGATGTGTGGTTCGCGCGAGAACTACGCCCGAGAGACTGCTATACGCATTCCGAGGCATTATACTCCGCACCGACCGCTTCTCTCTCTCTCTCTCTCTCTCTCTCTCTCTCTCTTTATTCCGCCAATGACTTTTCTAAGATTTAATTATCGAAAGCATTATTATATAGACGATTAACGAAGTTAGCCGTTGAATCACGACTCGACAAGTATATATAATTGAATGATAGCTTTTTAACGAGAATTACTGAAAAATTGATCAATACGCGCTCTGGCATTATAAAAGTTTTTAATGCTCGTGTTCCGTTGCAGGCTCGATTGAATTTAGCCATGCAACTCGACGTGTAACGTGCGCGCACAATCGATAGAAATTGCGCAAAACGGGTGTGCGGATGATGATTTACATTTAAAAAAAAAAAAAAAAAAAAAACTAATGGCATTAACTCCTATATACAAAGGCATATTGATCGGCGTTTCGAATCGCAGGGCGAATAAATCAACGCCCCTTTCGAACGTATATATATATATATATATATATAAAGAATGCAACGTTGCGCCAGGGAAAGAAACGCCATATAAACGCGTTCTAAAACGATCGTCCAAGTCACTTTCTATTATTTATATTCGCCTTTAAAACAAACCGGTCACATTCTAAGCATTATAACCGCACACTCCTTGGCTACCAGTACATGTGCATGTGCACAGGGGAAAGCAACGAATCGGTCAGTGCTGGTCGCTCGATACCAGCAGCACTATAACATTGGCGCGCCATAACCTCGATAAAGAAAAAAGCGCGAAGAGCCGCGTATGTGCACAATGAAAGAAATGTAAACACGACACGGATCGAAGATATATACACTACTCCGGCTACTACTGGGATACAACCAATAAAACTATACACGCGGTAGCGAGCAAAGAAACGACTATTGCGCGCGCGAGTACTTTCGAGGTTGAGTCGGATCTAGCGAGGATGTGCATGTATGGTAAATGCCATTAGGTCATCCTAATTAGGCCGCGGTGACTTTACAATGCTCTCTCTCTCTCTCTCTCTCTCTCTCTCCCTCTTTCTCGAGAAAACATGATTTCTCAAAATCGGCCATCGATGCTTTATCGGCGGCTCTATCGGTTAGCTGCATCTTACGTCTACACGTTATGCGCTGCTCTCACGATACTTACGCTTCGATAGTTTTAAGCATCGGTGCCGTAGCCGAGCTCGTTTGTATCATGGATACAATGCTATGTGCGCAAAGGAAAAAGCAAAAGCTTTGTACGTGTATCAATACACGCAGGAGAAGAGAAATTTTCTGTACGGAATTTTTTATAAATGAAAAGTGGGCTTCTTTTGAGCGTTCACGATATGCACTCGAAAACATTCTGCTTTGGCAGCTCTTGATGTGCCAAGTGGATTTTTTTATGTTAATTGAATATTGCCAAAATGTAATTTTTGTTATTTAATTATATGATGCAATAACTCTGACACAGCACGAGTTCTATACAACTTCAAAGGGCGTGAAAATGCACAGTGCAAAAATGTGGCAGTCGCAGAATAGGTGGAGATGAGGAACCAGCATAGGACCACTTGATTCCAGACCTCCGAAGATGAAAGGTATCTCGAAAACGGTCTGGAAAGAAAGTCACCAAATCCTAACTAAGTACACGGCTAGAGTGACAAACAGCTTTGGCACCCCTAAAAACACCGAGCGCGGCGAGAAAACAATAACAGCAGAAAAAAATAAGCTGGACAATGGGGGCGCTGCTTGAAAATTTACAATCCCCGTCATAAAGTACCTGCGCGCGTACCTCCTCGAGAAGCACCGGAGGGTCACATTTATTCCACCGAACGTCATCAACACACCAGCACGATCCCGAGAGATCTCTCTGAACACAACATAACTATTCACCGAGCGATCGGTAATAAGATTTCGAACCTGTTGAAGGACCAGCAATAAAAGTCCAAACCAACGTCCGAGACACGTACAAGCAGTAAAACAAAACAGCTCTAGCTGCAGGACAGAAACGAGTGGGCCGTCCGTAATCGTACCCTCTTTGCGGTTTCGCGCGTAACGGGTGGCATAGCACCGAGAGCGAGAGAAAGACAATGAGTAAGACCGCCTACGAAATCGTTATATACAGCAGGTAATACCTGCACCCTCACAGTGCAAACACCATGCACGATAGCAAGTACCTCATACCTGGCAGAGCGCGCGCCTTCACTTGCACGGCGTTTTTCGCTGGGAAACTGTATAATCGCGCTGGATGCTGACGATCAACTTTCCTCGATATTTACGAGCTTAGGAATCCCTCGAGAAAGGGACATTTCGAGGACCTGTCGTTACACTCGCTACCTCTCCTCGCTGCGTATAGCCTCAAGGTACAAGTAAATAGATGCAAGGTACTTGGAATGGGAAGTTCAAGGATAGGAACAAGTATAAGAGACAAGACCTCTCGGTCTTTCTGCACATGTGCCATAGTGGGTTGGTGTTGACTTCCTATAGGCTACTAATTGGATTAGTTTGGCAATCGATCATCCGAGACGAGTAGGAAGTGCGTCGTGCTCAAGTTATGGTGTAGCTGCACCGATGCTGTTCCAACAGCTATACACTAACCGAGGAATATGCGCTGTGAGCAGCGAACGCGTATAGTGTCTGTACATTGTGCGATGACCTCTCTCGAACAAACGGGTTTGCACTCTCTCTCTCTCTCTCTCTCTCGCTCTCTCTCTCTCTCTCTCTCTCTCTCGCTCTAAGGGTAATTTATTCCGTGCATTTATGAATGAATAACGAATGGGCCCGTGGTGTATGTACGGAGGAGCGAGCCGCCGGTCGTCGGTCGCCGCGTGCCTCGGCTATACGGAAAACATGTGCTCGACTTATATGTTTTTCTTTCTCTCATGCTTCTTTTATCCCCCTTTTTTCGTTAACGGCGTGCCCGCCTTGCTCGACAACACTGTTGTTCGACGTAGGTTTCGTATATCGGAACAATAACGTATACGTTCGGTCGCGGGTTGTTTGTTGCCTCGCCATAACTCTTGTTGATCGTTTTCATGGTTCATTGGGATTAAATGTACCGTGCCACGAAAATTCTCGGTTGCGAGCTCATCTTCCACATTTTCCAGTAAAGAATCATATACGTTAATGTTCTGAAAGTGACTTTTTTTATTAAAAATATTAATCAGTTACTGTAATCTGGACCTTATATGTATAATTTATATCGCATCTCATAATTGTATCATGTATTTGAATTTTAGGAAATAAATTTCTCTATTATACATCAAGATACTTATAAGTAAAAATCATGCTTCCCTATTAGATATCAAGGTACCCTTTCCCAAGCTCAAAATGAATAATGCCTATGTTCGAAAAGAGGCGAAACAAAAAACGTTACCCCACTCTCCTGTCCACCATACTGCTTCCAGTATCCTGGCGGCGAAATAGAGAGGCTACAGGGACTTGAGGTTGTCCTCACGATGTCGCCGCTTAGAGGCGAGCCCCCATTGATTCTCTGCGTGGCTGAAGGACTCCGTCGCTGCTGCTGCTGGTGCTGCTGCTGATGGTGATGGTGATGATAGTTCGAAGTTACCTGTGGTGGTTGAGCCTTAAAATCAGACTGAAGTCGATGGAGCGGCGTAACCGATATGCCGGCGATGGACTGCTGTTGTTGCTGTTGTTGCTGGCGTTGTCGGGCGATCACCGCTGCCGCGGCTTGGTAATCGGCATTCCGCTTCGAGTTGATGCCGAAATCGCTCAGCTTAAAGTTCTGCTGGTTCATCTTGAAGTCGGCATTGTTCTTGAAGCTTCGATT